>PQWD01000810.1:0-209744 GCA_019425675.1 Leucinodes orbonalis
AGTGTCAAACCTCTCCGATTTCGTTCTCAGAAACGCTATTAATTAAACGGTATAAAAAACAAAACTTTATTTTAGGCAAATTTAACGTAATTTACATTTAAGTTGAATTTAATTGTCATATTGCTAATCGTTTTATCAACCTATCAAAGAAAGTATTTTTTTATATGTTGCCAATCTAGTTGGTTAAAGCAAAATAGGTAATAAATATACTCATCCACAAATATATGCGTATAGTACCTATAAAAAGTGTAATCTGTAGTTAGACTGAAAAAGTATAAAAAATAGCTCGCAAGCCAAAGCATTAATAACATAGGAACGAGCCCGACAGGGGCGAAGTAATAAAATGATAGATGTGGACATAGATTTTAACCTTGTAAGAAATCACTCATCACGTATTATAAAAGCTTCAACAAGATTTTTATGTGCTTCATAAGTAACAAAGGACAAAGATGTGGAGACATTATGATTAATTGCGTGTATCAAAACATTTTACGAATTCTTCTTGAAACCGTAGGATGCTATGTAAGTAAATTCAAAAAAATATATATTACATGTTAGAATTACTTGCTGTTATAGTGTCTCGATTGCTTTATGTTTACGCTGGATGGCACTACTTTGCAACAATAATTTAGGTGCTTATTTTTAGGGACCCAAGGCAGCTTCTCTTACAAGCTTCAATGAGGCTCTCGCGACAAACATTGTACCAAAATGAGTCCGAAACCATCATTTTAAATAGTCACTGGGATGGTTTTTGCTTTATAGGGTAGGTAAGTAGAGAAAGGTAGTATCGAGTAAATTATAAGTAACGCTTTACATCGTGTACGAAATTGCCAAGAGCCAATAGAGATAAGTTAAAAATAATTTTGTGTAATCCATAATTGGACATTGATTGATGACCTATAATGAGGTCTGATAAGACCACAAGTATTCCATATAAGTATTACAAACAATGAACACTAAAAGAAACAATAGCAAAACCTCAAGGTGCTTAATAAAAGGCAAACTTCGTGACCGATGCGCTGCAAAAAACCTTGCTCTCACAATGCCCATCAAATACCGCAAACAAACAGAGAACGTCAAAAGCAACATTAATTATTGGCTGGATACCATCTATCACGAGAGCGAATAACAATGAAGTAACATCTCCTATTCCACGTAACGACGTATCCGGATGCGCCTGCGCATAAATGCAAGGCGAGGCGAGCATCCCCGACCCTGACCTGAGGTGAACGAACCCGCGCGTGACACTTCGATCTTGTATAGATCACGACTTGCGATCGACTCGATATTTTTCTTTCCTATCAGATCGGCCGATCTCGCCAGCATTCCACCTTGCCGAATCTCACAACAATAATGATTGTCATTTCTTTTTTCTTTTGATCACAGGTACCGTTGGCCGGCAGGTGTAGGCTCTTGTTTGGCGACTTAATGCGGAACTAACGTGGCAAATACGACAACAATGGATTCAAAGTAAATTTTATGATGCCTGCCTTTGATATGATTCGTTGAATAAACTTAACTATTTTATCTAAATAGGTGATCCGTAGGCCTTGTTTCAGTATCAACCTACACGTAGGTACTTAGATTTTCTCGAAATGGACTTTCTTTTTGAGATAATGAGAATTTTATCAGCTAATAGATTTTGTCTTACGAACTATTTGTATCAAAGACAGACTTTACTGTTCTTCCCAATATCACCTACCTATGTACCTGCCTACGTACCAGTATATGTAACCTACATAATAATTATGCGCAAAATTGCCAGGTTTTTAAATTTTTACATACATAAGGTACCAAAATACTAATTAGAGTACTTCTTCAAATCAAAAATATTATCTTTCACTAGGTTTGTACGCAAAGTTTTTTTCTGTGTGTATTTTTTACTTGTTATTTTATTCGTTGTTTTCATTAACCCTTTGAACGCCAGAAATCCAGACACAATAGAAAATTTATTGTTTCTGACGCCTTTAGATGGCATCGGCGTTCATAAAGTTCAATCGGAATGTTTATATTAAAACAACTTTTTTATTCATCATAATATCAGCCTTTAACTCTCACTGTAAGGACTAAATTTCTCACACAGCATCGCTATGGAGATTTTGGGTCGTGACCACAGATTTCCCAATACAGGAGATGGGACAAGCCGCGTTTAAAGTGCGACAAATGTAAGCTAAGCTAAACGAGCATACACTGGCTGCCAGTTTACGCTCTGTGAGACGAGTCAAACCGCATGAATATTAGAAGAAATTACCGTTTTTTTCCAAAATGCCATCCTGTGCAATGTAACATGCCATCATCGCAATGAATCAGTAAATTTACTAAGGAATATAATAACTTTTCACAGGTAAGAACCGAAAATAAATTGCGACACTGGGACTGCCTATAAACTTGGCGGCTTGTCAGTCTAATTGTATATTTGGATGTCTGTGTCGTGACCACGATGCGTGCCCACTGTGGATTGACTAATATTAACGACAACCATCCTCATATAGTAGCGGGACCCTTAATTCTCAGTAATATATTTTTAAACTTTTTCTTCTGATATTCCACACGCTGGAATGAAATAGCATCATTAAATTCGCACGATTATTTGTGTAATGGGATTTTATTTCGCCAGGGTGTTAATTGATTGACATGCATTTTAGTCATGATTGGTCATCATGGCCGTTTTAAGACTTTCACCCAATCGATGAGCTAACGTTTGTTTCGTTCGTAATTCTAGTTTAATTTTGCATGCGAAGGCCATGTGAAATAAAGGGTAGGACAGCGTTTTAAGGAAAAAATACTTTCATAATGACTTACGACTGAGCTCAGATCATTAAATTCAAGTTATCGTTATAATCACGTAATGGTTCTATAACGCGTTTATAAAACCTTTTTTAAATTCCTTTTGTGAACAAATACGCTGTAAACTTATTAAAAAGCTTACCTTCAAAGTGTTTCCTTTAAAAACTCCAATATATCCTTCGACGAACCATAGAGGATAATTCTAGAAATCATAGAATTCAAAATGGAGAGATGACATTATTAATGCATATAAAATGTACCTTTAATAAACAATATCAACTATGATATGATATATATGGAAAACAGCGTGAGGAAACCTTCATGCACGCCTGCTGTTGTGTGTGAAGTCGTCTAATCCGCACTGAGCCCGCGTGGACGATTAAGACCTAATCACCTATACGGGTAGGCCCCTGGTGGGGACGTTTAATGAGCTGATGATATTATAGCATAATACTGAAGTCGTTAAACAATCAGGGTTTTAGTGTATATTATTCATATATATACATATATATATATAAACGCCTGCACCCTATATTGCTTGCTATATAATTATGAAAATGATGATGATTATAATCATTAATATTTAATAAATTGTTTTGTTTCGTTTTTATTGTGTTTTCTAATTACGTATATAGTGTGTCTGATGTTAATCTTACGTAGGTTAAATAACTAAATGAGAGAAACTTTTGCTCAAGTATTTGACTTCAAAAGAAGTGATCTCAAGAAAAACGCAATCATTCTTTGATACACGTAATACATCACCTGTCTGACAACAATAGATTGTTATAATAAAGTAGTATATAAAAACCAGATCAATACAAGTCAAAGGTCAAACCGTTACAAAAGAGGTATACAAATAATGAGGTATATACAAAATTTAATGATAACTAGAAAATAAATCATGTTAAACGCTATTAAAAGAAAGGATGAAAATAGTACAGTTAATATAGTACAGCGTTAGAAAGTCATATTTCAGTCTTTTTTAAATATTCAATTTAATATTGTGTAAAATACATTTTGTAGGTATTATTAACATAGGTTAATGATTATTGTTTAAATTTCGTACTGCATTTAATATTAATGAATTTTTACATAGTTTAATTAAGAATAACATAAATTAATGGCATGACGACGAAACATTTGCACATCGATAGATCGATAAAACATGTATGTTCGCCAATTAGTTTTAAGACCTGAAAAATGTATTGACCATGTTTTTATGCAAATAAATGTTTATTATTAATATTATTATTACTAATAGGTATAAATCGACCCCAGCTCCGGTTTTATCTTTATTTATTTGTAAATGGTTTAACTTTACAATGATTTTTGTAGTTTGTTTTAAATTCAAACTACGCATAAAATATTATTATTGATGGTTAAGATGTTGGCTATAACACCAAAGATTCCAGGATCGATCCCTGAGTATTACAGATGTTTGAGCACATGAAAATGAACATTTGTATGGCTTGGTATTACATAAGTATTTTTAAGGGATCTTGACATATTTGGTAAATTACTTGAATTGGACTCTCATAATAATTTGAAGCACAGTACAATAATAAATTATTTAAGGAACTCATCAATTCATAGCCTCGTTTACCCTTTTGTACTAAAGGGTTAATGACGCCTCGGGGTCAACATATTAATGAATGATTTTATGTCATAAATATAATAACTCATCGTCAATTGGCTCGAACATTTTTGGTTGATATTTCTTCGTAATAGAGCGTCGGTGGCTCAATGGTGTAAACTGTCTCAATCCTACCGGGAGGGCTAAGGTTCAAATACTAATGTGTTGTAACAAATTCGAATTTTCGAAATTATATATACGTTATCCGACGCTGTTACGGTGAAGGAAAACATTGTGAGGAAACCTACGCACGCCTGCGAAGATATTAAAAGGTTGTGCGTGAAATCGGCCAATCCGCACTGGGCCGCGTGGACGACTAAGGCCTAAACCCTACGGGCAGGCTTGTGCCCTCGGTAGGAACGTTCAATGAGCTGATAATGATGATTTCTCGTAATTTTGAATCTAGTTAATTTATACTAAGCAAGCAAACAAAATATGTCAAAAACGTCTAATGTAAAGCTTATACTTAAAGGGCTCAGTTAAAAGGATCTAAAGCCACATAAGAAACTTAAACTTTCTGTATACCTAAATTACCCATACATTTCATTCTTAAGTCCAACCTATGCCGGTATAATTTCACCCCAACCGTAAACACGCAACGCAAATACCCCGAGTGCCCATTATACATTCCTTGCATGTGATTCATGAACCCACAAGCAAAAAGGTTTAATGGTAACAAAGTCAATAACCTTACGTGTAGAAATATTTATGCAAGTGTAAGAAACGTTCAAGGTGCCAATTTTCAGGAACCTTGATAACAACTTTCCAGTTATTTAAAAGTCAGACTGCCAGTGAAATAATTAAATACGATTACTAATTAAAATATACAAAATTATAAATATATATCCACTGACAATCACACAGTCCCAAAGTAAGCATTAGTCAGTAATAAGGATACTAATTGCTACTGCTCGAGGTCTCTCTAGAGGGATAAGGTCAGAAATGATTTAATCCGTAAGGGAACTAAGTTGCCGACATAGCTCGTTGGATCAGCACGTTGAAGTGACAGTGGGCTGGTCACGTATGTGGCAGAACCGATGGCCGTTGGAGCCGACGAGTTCTGGAGAAGAGACCGCGTCTCAGCAAGCGTAGCGTAGGACGCCCTCCGGCCCGATGGACCGACGACTTGCGAAGATAGCTGGTGGAGGATGAGTGAGAAAAGCGGAGGACAGGGATATCTGGCGCAAAATGGGAAGACCTATGTCCAGCAGTGGACTGCGATAGGTTGAATATAGATAGAAGGATACTAAACAACAGAAACAGACACTTATTTACTTTATTGTAATTACATATTAAACATATAGAGCGTCGATTGATCATTGGTGGACAATTGCTTTTCGATCTAGAGAGTGCAATTTCAAATCGCTCGAAATTATATTATGTACGTTTATCCGACGCGTTTAAGGTGAAGGAAAACATTGTAAGGAAAACTGAGCAGGCAAACGCTCTTCAGCTTGGTTGTATCGGTGATCATTAAGTTCAGTAACCATTTCTACTCCAAGGTACATGGCCTTAAATCTATTTAAGAGGCCTAACGTAAGAGATGTCTGATGATGATGGTGATTATTTTCATTTATTATTTATTGATGTTTTAATCAAAGTTTCTATAACGTTTAAATTTTTAAATTGGGAGGATAGGATCTTGAAATTCTACGAACATAAATGATATAGCAAAATAGTTCGATATGATTAAGCTACTCGTACGAGTTCTGTAGGATATTTTTTGTCATTCTGGCTTTGTTTGCCCTCACACTCAAACCCTGTATCGTTTTTCGAGCCAAATTAACATTGTCTTCTTCACACGTATAAAAAACCATGTGTCTTACCGTTTATCTATACAACTCCATCAGTAACCGCTATACCCGTAGAATTAGTCCGGTGCAGTATATCAAGAGCCAAGTATGTACCCAATAAAGGCGCCTATCTGGCTATCTCCAGATGATATCCGCGAAGCTGCGCGATACAGCCGAGTTACATGCGCTTGCGCACATCATTTACGCTTCCGATGGCCGATAACCACCGTAAATGTGCTTAGCATGTTCCTAGCCTTTTTCGATAACGCCCCGGTTCTGACCCGGAAAATTTTTAAGATAACTAAAGAATAGAATCTAATTTTGACTGGTAATCTCATTTCTTTGATACTTAATATTTGTTAATTATTAGTTGGATTTAAAAATGGAAAATACTTAATTGTATCTTTTTCGATCATACATCATCAACCTCATTAGCCTGTTGTAAACCCTATTTTATAAAAGCTATTTAATTGGCCTAAAAACATTAATTAAAGGTAATCTGTACTAGTCATGAACTGTATGGCTAAAAGAAATACCATATCAAATATATATTTCCGAATGTTATCAATTAATATATACGAGTAGCATAAGTAACAAAAGAATTCCAATTCTGGCGCTGTTTAGACTTACTAAAAGCTATTGGGTGCATAATTTGAAGCTCACACTGATATGAACATGAACAATGCACGCTACCAGTGCATTACACCGATAGTCGGCAACCCATACACAATGTTCCATAACCAGTCCCGCCCACACAATCTCCACACTTTCGACACTCAAATAAGCCATAAATTATAATTTAAAGCGCGTCATGTAACAGCACGCACGTCCCTTTTCTAATGAACGAGCCTATATATACGAGCACACTAACTTATATGAGAACCAGTCCGGGACTCTTTAAATCAAATGCAGTTAACAATCTAAATGTATCGTTATTGCAATTAGAACTGCTTTAAATCCCATCATTCAGCCCCTAACGCAATTGTATATCAACGTCACATTCAATAACTACGATTTATAATCGTATGAGAGACATTTATCAGTGGTATCATACGTATATAGATAGTTTAGTATAGGTCTGAAAGCAAATATAGGCTCGAGAGGGAACAATGCCGCAGGCGCAACGACGGTGACCGACCGCGGCCGACTCGCCTCTTGTCCGTTGATTGTACCTTACGATGACAAGCTCACGATATAGCAAATAAGTATTTATTGCAACCACACAGCCTTACCTTGAATTCTACGACAGTCCTTTGTTTTTGATTCCAGACCCGACTCACGTAGTAGATCCAGAAAAAGCGACGTCCTCAAGGAATAAAATGTTTACCGTAAAAAGTATAACAAAAGCAACTATAAATCCACCGACGAAATACGACGAGCGTTCGACACGATTATTAGCGGAGCAAGAGGTCAAAGATTCCTATCGATAACCAGACTAATCTAGCCATCTTTGAGCCGAGATAAATTATTATAATGGCGTGCCGTTTTTACACAGAATCGCAGCAAACGAGCGAAAAAGAGTAAAACTATCAAAGTTTGATAATGGCTGCCTTTCACAGTTCTGTGAGAAACGTCCAGTTTTGCTTTTGCTGTTAAGATTAACGAATGCGAGTGGAACTGCGGAGGGCCGTGCGCCATTATCGTATATTAGAACGCCCACTAAAAATGAAATGGATTTTACTACGATTGTGCCGGAGTAATATCTGCCCTAGGGTCATCGCATAGGTTCCACATGTATCGGTCAGCTAGTTGCTACCGGTACATTTCTGCAGTGACCTCGGTTCAACGCATTCCTTCTTGGGCATAATAATACACATGCCCGACGTAACGATCTACTCCGCTTGCGCTCATTAAATATCCTATCCTTCTGGATCGTGCTTGCTGTTTGTTATTATGTGTTCCAAATAACCTATGATATACACAAGCGCTACAACAGTTGTGTTTTTATTTTAAACTGGAACAAAAAGATTTGTTCGTATAATTTGTAGTTTTGCAATCAATGTGTCTACGAGAATATGTAATACATTTCATATTTTTATGAGCCATAACGAAGACTGTTTTATGACCCTTCTTAAATAAGTCCTATGTATCAGCGATATAAAATGAAAAAAAGTATCAACATCTAAATTCAAAGGAGTGTTATGGTAATTCCATGATCTTTCACATCCGGAGCCGCCCCATGCATTGTCATACGACGACAACACCAAACTCATTTGAAACATAATTTCCTATAGTTTTATTTTCAATTCTTATCCCAGTCCTGTTTAATTCATCTTTGTTCTTATAGCGTGGGATCATAAACAAGACGTAAACAGTCCACAATAACATTATCGATAACTCACCAGACGAAAAAATACCGGTCAAATTATTTTGGGGTATAATTTAATTGAAACTGTTTGAAACTATTAAAATGTTATTAACCATGAAATAGGCAATCATTTTATTTTAATTTAATACTGTGGGATCAGCGATTGAAAAAAAAGCGTTATGTAAGTGGAAGAGCTAGTAACTGTCAAGCGAATGAAAAATGTCGCCCGCGGCCTCCACTTCATTTCCCACACGAATTGTTTAGTGATAAAAGCCTGTTTTATAAAAATCAATTTACCTATAAAGATTAACTTTAACTTGAAGCAATACATTATGTTTAAACGGACAAAGGTTTTTTAGTGCAACTCGTTTCAGAAACAGATCTCGTTGTCGGAACTTTTTTTGGAATAGTGTAAAAAAGAAATTTGTACCGTATCAGGTCTTGGGGAATGACATTGGCCTGTATAGCTTTTTGTGCTTGTAAGTACGTGATCTATAACGGTGCCAATCAATCGGTGCTACCAAAGCAACCGTGGAGTACAATCGACCCATCTCGTTAGCGTTCGGTAATTGAACACGTCAAACAGCTGTGAACAACTGTACTACGGTAATAGGAAAGTAACTGTTGCTTGCCAAGACAAATTGGGCAGACTTTACACCACCGGTATCATTTTAATTTTCCTCAAGTTAGTACTAACTTGTATTAGCCATTGCATCGCATTGAACATAGGTCGAGCTCATATTGCACCCGCTGCTTTTTCAATTCGAAATACATTGTGCATACACCTATAAACATTATTATAAGTGGATATCTCTATGGACTCAATGCTAGCATAATCTAAGTGGTATTATATTTATAACCTTAAAATATCAATTTCGCACTTGCGCATATACTTTAAGTGGATATTGCAACTCAAGTGTAAATAACTCAATCACGTTTGCAGTAGCTTTTAAACTTATATCCGATGGTATCAGCAGCTTGGATCATCCTTACATTAAAAGATACGCGTACACGGATTTCTAAGCACATCCAACATTAGAGAATCGCTATTGCTACACTAGATGACTGACAAACATACCAAACAATCCGAATGCTCGATTCATTATTCAATCGATAAGGGGAAATATAAATACAAAGAGTACATCATGAATGCTCGGTTACAAGGTTTTCATTGTTCCACAAGAGCTCACAGCCGAGTGGGCAGTGTAAAGCAAAAATGCCCGGATTGTGCAAGAGCGATGAGATGGCCGTACTATTGGGTAATACGGCTTATATGGCGAAACCAGTTTGACGAGACCTACGTGAACAAGTTTGAGCTTTCATGTGACTTCAAAAAAGGTCTCCGGATGCTGGACGTATATTTGGGGCAATTGTCATACTTATGGACAGGAAAGTAATTAATCCTACCAGTTTTATAGCCATAATAATTCTTTGATACTTATCTCCTGTTGAAATATAATCGTGAATTTATTAAATTAAAATATTAAAACAAAATAAGTACGAATTATAAATAACAAACTTATGAAATACGGATGCATTTGCATTTTATACAAAACTACAATTTATACTAAAAAACCTCTTTACAAATATTTTAATAACACTAAACGAACTGTATATTTTAAATCTTTCATTATTTGTCCGAAAAGTATTTTAATTTCTCATCTTAATACGATCATTCTATAAATAGAAGAAATTTTGAAAAAACGTTTTCGTAGATCTCTACATTAGCAAAGACAACATTAAATTGAATACTATTAACACATACGAGTAAGAGCAATTAAATGACACATTAGCCAAACTTTAATTTGCCGTTATTTGTCAATGTGAACGCCATAAAGTGTCAAAGTAGTAATAATGAAAATGCAAATGTCCAAAAGAGGAAATTACTTGTAATTTAAGTACAAGCCAAACGTGACCGGGGAAAGTGGTATAGCGGCGCAAATTCATCAACACCATTATAAAGATGGAGTCTACCTACTGAATTGCATAAGCTTCGCGATGTTATCAGCATTTCGTGACAAATTACAATCAACACGTTCTAAATCACACGAAGTTCTCAATCAATTCTAATGCTATCTAGAGCATTTTATTGGTTATTCGTTACTGTGACCGCCTAGGATTGGGCAATCCGTCGCCACATATCCGATTACTAATAAAATCTAAGCGTGATATGTTTATTGATCACTTACAAGTTTTACTTACGTAATGTTTATTATAAACTTTCTTATCTATATTATTTCAATTGCTCTGTTTTTTATGACTAATTCGATTATTTGATAATACCAGCGAACAAACAATAATGTATTAAGCATTTGAAAATTAAGACAGCTTTTATTAGATCACGGAATCGTTGCAAATTAACTGACACGAATTAGTAAGATCCACAGAACACAGCTCGTTAAGCAGGGCAAACACAAACTTAGTTATTTGACCTTAAGGCCATCAAGTAGATTGCTTTAGTCGCCCTCGTATTCGATTTGCATTAATTTATATTCGAATAATGTTACGCACATCATTAAAAGCTACAGATTATATCATTTTTATTATTTTATTAGCATACAAGGAATGTACCTCTTCAGATGAATTAAGGATCCTAAATAAGATCCGTTCCAAATCGGTTTTTTGATTGATAATGTGTAGTTACAGTCTTCGTGGTCAGATCGTTTAGATTACTGCTTGACCCAAAGTTAATGGGTGAATTGGACGCAAGAAGATTGAAAGTAGTTTTATACGAATCTAGGAAAAAACCTAGATTGCTATGGGTATTATAGCGTATAGAAATATTATTTCGTACTTCTGATTACGTTAATCTGTTCATGCCTACTGCTAATCTGGTGGTAGTTTTTTCTGTTTGTAATTTTTTCTGGTCATCATGTCAATGGTCATCTTTAACTTTGATACCAGGGTCGCTCTGATTGTTCATTGATGTCTACAAACCGAAAAATACGAATTTGTGTTAGATAAATATCTTATGCTTTCAGACAAATTTATTGTTATATTTTTTTTTATGAAGCAACCTGAATCAAATACAAACAAAGATATTAGTGACCGTTTAATTTGATATGGTATCATGCAAAGAAAATGTTTATTTGATATTTATACGTCGCCTTATGAACTGGGATGATAATAAGGGAATGTTAGACGTATTTAATTAAAAAAAAAGATTAATTAAATTTTGACGTCCCATTTGGTGTAGCGGTTGAGAGGTCGACTGCAACACCAAGGATTCCGGGTTCGATCCCTGGGCAGTACAAACATTCGTGTGCATGAACATGTATGTTTGTAATGGTCTGGGTGTTTTCTATGTATAATATGTATGTATTTACAAAAAAATATATAAGTATGTTTATCTGTTGTTTAGTATGCATAATACAGGCTTCACGCTTAACTTGGGGCTAGATGGCGCTGTGGGAATGTCAGTGGATATTTAGTTATTTAAATAAATATTTCTCTGGAATTTGTTTCAGTAACCTACAGATCACATAAAATACGGATACAAACCAAATTAGTTCTTCGGAACCATTTTATAAAGCACATCGCTATGAATGATATTATCCGTGTCTAACGCGCTTCTTTGTTCTTTTTTTCATATTTACGAAGATCTGATTTAACACGCTTGACTAGCACAATACATTTAGGTTTCGTCTCTAATTAGAATTTGTGTTTCTAAGAAACCCTCTTCGGTATTAAGACGTCGCTTCTTTTTTATTTATAAAGACCGCTTTTAATAATCATAAAATTCTGAGAAATAATTTGTTCATCCAAAAGAGTGGCAGCTATTAGGTTATCTTTCAAGCATAATTGTATGTTATACAGTTGAAATTAGACACTTTAAGAGATTTTTAGTTTTTGTGACAATTGGTCTTCTCAGCAACAGCATCAGCCTACAACGGTCCACTGCAGAGCACGGACCTTCCTCACAGCATAGCCGGATTGATATTGTATACTCTACTCTTATGTAAATTACTTTATTCAGTTACATATTACGCAGTTCATCATCATCATCATCGTCAGCACATTAAACGTCCTCACCGAAGGGCACGAGCCTACCCATCATCATCAGCTCATTAAACGTCCCCACCGAGGGGCACGAGACTACCTGTATAGGGTGATTAGGCCTTAGTCGTCCACGCGGGCCCAGTGCGGGTTGGACGACTACACACACAACCTTCGAATCTCTTCGCAGGCGTGCATGAAGGTTTCCTCACGATGTTTTCCTTCACAGTAAGAGCGTCGGATAACGTACATATATTTTCGAAAATTCGAAAATACATTGGTACGTGTCGGGATTTGAACCTCAGCCCTCACGGTAGGAAGGCGACAGTCCACACCACTGAGCCACCGACGCTCTACCTACCTACCCATATAGGGTGTTTAGGCTTTAGTTGTCCACGCGGGCCCAGTGCGGATTGGCCGTGTCACAATAGATTATCTATTAATGCATCCTTATGATGACGGAACACTATTTGGGAAAACCTTTATTGAGTACCTACTGGACGTCGATAGGAAAAAGTAGCTACCTTAAAAGCTTAATTATAAACATTTAACGTACATGTCATGTTCTTCTAATATAGTAGTTTCATAATTAAACCCAATAGTTACTGTAAGTGTAGAGACCCGTGAAAATCCAGTAGTGACTATCAAAATCAGGCGGAACCGTATAACGGGGTCAGTAGGGGGTCAGCTCGCGTGATCCCGACCATAAAGTTACCTTTTTGTACGGATTTGCCGCACGATAGTTCTGAGGTCACGATGTTAAATACACTATTAATAAAGCAAACTTAATAAGTCCAGCCCCTAACTGTTACTCTATAAACGGTTATCGGGTTTACTATCTTTATTAAAGTAGATATTATTAGACTAAGTATTTGCAATAATTAGAAAGGTGACCGGATGCCAACTAAATTACACTGCATTTATGCCATTGTGGATTTTATATTAATCCTTTTTGTGTTTTTTGTACAAGTTCTAGCAGATGGGGTTTAAAAATATACTTATAAAGCGCTAGTGTATAAAGTATACTAAGAAATTACTAAGAAACCAAACGTTGTTTTGCTTTTATAATGTCCGATAAAAGCAATATGATGATTTGAGGAAAGAACAGATCCTTAAAAGTTTTATAACAATTAAATGTAATTTAAATAATCATCTCATAGATCAAAACAATATGAAGAACGTGATTTCATACAATATGTTCTCAATTTTTATTTTCAAATGTCACCATTATTTGCAATGACATCTGAACAGATATAGTTTTCATATTTTAGCGCTACATGATTCGTGCTTCAGCTTTAACTTAATATTACTTGTGAAACAAATGCCGACAACAATAAGTATGTTCACGCAAAGTCTCAGTCTTATCAGATTTCTCAATATATTCTAACTTTCGTAACGAAATACTGCTTTAGCTTTAATTGGTACGGGCATATAAATTCTAATAATTTACAACTCCACAGACTTTATGCTAACGACAGAGCGAGTGTCTTTTAAAAGCTATTGATTTTCTTGTAGCCTTGATATAGAAATTAAACGGACGGTCATCGACACAAACAAAACACTAGTTAGACAGATAATCGATATTATTGACCGCAGGTCTAGCTCTCATGTGCTATTATTCGTAAGACGAAATATATGAGCTAAACTTGCGATACGTTCATATTAGAACGCTCAAAAACAAAATACTAGTAACAAAATGAGCGAAAGCTCTTTGAAATACATACAATTCCAGATATTCTTATTCAACATGCATAAATACAGTGTATGCATTTGAAACTAAGGCTAGATTTATATTCCTAGTGTTACAACAGTGAATGAAGTAACACTTCCGTTAGTAGTAGATATGAGGCCACGCTACTAAGCCGGTGATTTTGTTTCATCTAAAAGCCTTAGAGGATTAAACAGTAAATCCTATTGCGGGGAAAACTTAACTGACTTCCTACGATTTCGGTCCGAGTATTATTTACAACTTAAACAAAACGCTTTACAAATCAAACATTAATACCAAAAGCTCAGGCTAGTAAATTAGCAATAAAATTTTATGAGTGAATAGGTGGGATAGCTCCAGGCTGAGTGCCGTGACCCGGTATCTTAGCAAATCGATCGGGCAGCGCATAACGCGGTGTTGTTACGAGATTGTATATTAGAATTTATAATAAGCGCGAGGCGAGTGTGGTATCGCTAGTTGGCCTCACGTCCGCTCCTCACACGCTTAGTGTTATGGTAATGGGGTGCCATAACCGAAAGGGCTCGCCGGACGACATCGTGCAGCAGCCATTTTGCGAACAATCTCCCGCTGTTCGCCTCAACTGCCCCGCGGCCGACCCGCTACTCCCCACTTCGAACGCAACGTACACTCCTCATAAATAACTATGACAAATGATATTCCGCTACGATCGCACTAACCATTCCTGGTGCACCTAGACCGTTCATTACTTTTTATGGTGATGTGATGCGATATATTTGCGCGCTTTTGGCATGGACTGTTTGTAGCCTTTCACGATTCCGTGCGACCGGTACTAGATATAGGAAACCACCCGATACCCATTCATCTGTTTTGTTTATGCTGGCTCAGCTGAACTGGGTCTTGGTTTAAAAGTCAAAGGGCAGGCGGATCTGCACTTGACAATGTTATGTATTTAGAACAGTTTCGACAAAGAAATATAACTTTAAATTTTCGTACTTTGGCTGTGTGGTTTCCTGAGATCGTGAAAGGCGTTTTATTACCTACGTCTACATGCTCAATAATTGTATTTTTAGATAGATCTCATAGGTATCGGTTGATAAGTGTCCAAATTATTATTCACCAAAATGCATTATAATATTCAGTGGGTATTTATATTCTGGTCTAGTTTTGTAGCTATAATCGTACTAACAAACACCTGTAAACATTTTTATTTCGTACTTCTGTCGCATTTTTATGTAGCGATCTCCAGTTGACAGCTTAGTCCGACAACTTAGTAAAGTCCTTTCAAAGCACCGAATCATCTTTCTTTTCAGTCAATGAGAACATCGATATCAGCACCTTGATGTGGGTCTTACGTCAAACCCTCATCTGTCGAAATCAACTTACGGAGGCAGTCATTTTAAGCCTTTTGGTATTAAGTAAATTTTTGTCACTTATACTGTATTCTGCGAATATTCCTAAAATATACGTATGAGCCAAGTATGAGCAGACAATACATTACAATAGCTTACAGCCAACATTAAAGTCGAAGGCATAAACGACGTCCACGATGATTTAAGAGCTGGATTCTCGGTCTGGGACCACGTTATAGTAATCCCTTAATTACGTTCCTAAGCTTTTACAAATGATCGAATGGCAGTAATTGCTTTTCTGTCTGGCCAAAACGGGTTTAATTGGCATTCATGGGAATGAGCCCTCATATTTTGTGCGTAGTGGTAATAATTGAATTATGTCAATAGGGATGTGAAATTAAAGATTCTCTTTGTTCGCTTTTCTATTTTAACGAATTGTTTACACGAAATTTGTACGGCATTATCTAACTTTTAATTCAGGTTTTAGGTAATCAACTGAAGCAATGCAGTTAATGTGCATAGGCAATAAATCAAAAAGAAAAGAAAATGAAGGGAGGGGTGAAGGGTTTTGGGCTTCCGACAACTTCGCCTACTTGGCGAAGCCATGCCAAGCATGTTTTCATCCAAGACTGTATATTTTTTTAAAAACCAGTTTAAAACATTAACAAACATCCCATTACCAATCATAAACAATTGTGTTTGTCTGTGTTTTCTTCAGTCTTTGTCTTTCCTTGTTTATAATTTACTGTAATCATTCATATTGTCTGTGCGTATTTCCATCGTTTGTAATCTACTGTCATTTTTCTTTATATTCGCTGAAACCGTATACTTAATAGAATTCAATGGTGTTTAAATGGTGAGATATAACAATTTTGTATGTCATGACAAATAATCGTGACTCTGTATCAAGGTGTCGTCGATATCTAGGTCTGTACTTGGGGCACGCGACTAGATTTAGAGCCGTGAGCGCGCTCGCGTCAGACGAATATTTCACAGTGCGGCGCCGGCATCGGAGTGACACGTTGGGACGCGCCCGTTGTAAATCAGGATACATCTTATGGGCACATGCCATGTTTTTCAAAGCAATATTGCACGGCCAACATGGAAAATACACAAAATAATAAATATTCACTGACATTCACACAGCTCCACACAGCCCCATATTAAGCGAGGAGCTTGTAGTTAGGGTACTAAATAAGTTAAAACATACTGATATGCATTTTTTTGTAAATACATACATATGATACATAGAAACACCCAAACCAATACAAACAGACATGGTCATGCACACAAATGTTTGTAATGCCCAGGGATCGAACCCGGAACCAACACCACATGAGCCGTCTTAAAATAACACTTATATTTTGTTCTTGAGGGAGAGGGGACCTAATTATAGTCCCAGGAAACCACTGTATTCAAAGGCATTTTAGCCAGCAAAAATTAGTATGACACTGGGCACCAATCTGTCTTAAACAATGAAAGTGGTTAGAAAATAAGCTCGTCTATATGGATTCTCGATCGCACCTATTTATCGTGTCATACCATGCTTTTGCTATAACTGTATGGCTGATGGGTGAGCCAATGTTACTAGTCATCCTTTCTCAATATTATACATAAGTGTAGGTTACATTATTTAACTAACAACCAGCTTTTTGAATGTTACACCGATAAGTTCCTTTATCTCCTGTCTCCCTCAAATTTTAATAGTAATAGAACCATTAATTCAAAATCCTTGTAAAAATTCCAGGTTTGCACTGCGTCAGGAAAACTAAGTAAATCCTAGCACTTAGGATCAAAATATATTTGCCCAATTATAACAAGTCTCTATTACTATGACTATAGAGCATAATATCATCAACTGTTAGGCCCCTACACAACACCAATTGATCGGGTTTAATTTCACGAATGATTCTTTCTCGATACAGAAACACAGCGACCCAATGTGACGAATCTTTCTGTATCTTTTAAATGAAGGTAATCATAACGTATTTCTTAACAGCAAATATAATATTTATTCTCCTAGTTCTTCCTATTTTTATCTGTACAGCAAAAGTGTTTCACATAGTATGTTCATCTCGAACCTTCCGCGCTCACATTCAACATAGGTATCTCCTGAGTGTCAAGCCTAAGCCGCACGCAATAAGTCCCCTTTGAATAATTACAGGCGACGGGTTCTTCGAACTAGAGACGTAACTTACGTACTTTACGCTGTGTAAAATATGCATAAGAAACCCTTAAAAACATGAGTAAGTTATCGTAAAATAAGTCTGCAGGACTATTTCTAAATTAAGAACACTCATTTTATATTTAAGAAGTCCACATACAAATTTTCATATACGAATTATATTATCGCCTTCGCAAGTTCTTAGCCCGTTATTTGACGGTTTTTTTATTTTATGATTCTGAAATTTTTGCTTTAAAGAAAATTCCTATCAAAGATAATAATTTGTATATGAGAACAAGCCAAGTAAGACCTTAGGAAACGATATATAATTCTACGTTACAAGAAATAATTACATTTGATGTTGTTATAAATGAATTTCAAGGCTAACTAAACTAAACTTGGCACCCAATTAGATCTCACTTCATTTGTGTTTGAGATCAACAACCAAGGCATTTATCATAATTCTAGCTTTGGCCTACGGCATCGCTCGCGTTATGAAGAATTATTTTAATTCCCTATTTTGTCCACTTAGGGGTAGATTTGATCAAAACCCTTTCTTAAGAGATATCTACGTTGTAGTCACTTTACGCATGCAAAGTTTTAGTCCGATCTGATTAAAATTGACAAAGTTTCAAACAAACTTTCATCCCCTATTTTATCCTCTTGGGGGTAATTTTTAATCAAAATTCTTAGCGGATGCTTACGTCATACCCTCTACCTGAATGCCAAATTTCAGCCCGATCCGTAGTGGTTTGAACTGTGCGTTGATAGATCACTTTGCAGTCTGTCACCTTTTATATTTAGATTGAACTTAATTCAAATTTATGTTTTTGATATGATAAGGTATTTTATTCTTATTCTACTATTTTGCGGTTTTATTTTGCGTATTGGTTTTATTTGATGTGTTACATTTCAATTTTGCCTGTTGGATGTGTTAGTCATCCAACAGGCAAAATGGAAGTAATAAATAGGTTAACCTGGCTTTTTTAATTGTTTTTTAATAATATAAAATTCAAAACAAATGCAAACAAAAAAAGCGTAATGTAAACAAATATACTATTTGTTTGCATTACGCTTAACTTAACATCAAATGAAACTTTCAAAAATGGATCAAACATCAGTGTTTTAGTAAGAGTTTGAAGTATATAGGTACGACTCCTAAGGTGTTAAGCAAGAACACTATCAAATGAATCATTAAGCTTTTGAATTATCATCCTAACCATAGTTATAGCACTCCCTATTCCGTAAGAAAGTAATGTTCTAGAAAGTACCGTAAGATAAATCGCAAGCCTAGCTCCATATTAAAACGCACACAGAAATGGAGCGCTCCTTGAATAATTACTCGAGACAGATAGGCTAGGACGTACGTAACTGGAATGTTTTCACCTTGAATTATAATAGCGGAAACTCGAATGAGACATTTCACTTTATAATGTTCATTCTTTGCTTGCAAATAACTAGCAATTTCTTTGTGAAAACTCGTTCGGTTAGTTAGATACTTTAAGTGTAAATGACACTATTGCATCAGGTCTAGGGACTTGCGTAATGGTTATTCATAATTAGAAGTTTTCACTAAGTAAAAGTCAATGCTAAATTAAAATGGTAAAGATATCATTAGCGTTAACATTACGACGGATGGTGTTCGTGTTCATTCTACAAATCGCTTGTTACAGGTCTATGCTTTCTTGAGTCTGTCGTAGATTGAAACCGTCTATAAGGTTCAAAAAGATATATGAAATATATCTACACACATATATAATTTACATATGTATATAAGACAAACTTCTTAAAGCATTAATCGGTATGTGCACAGGCGTACTCGATGTTAACGTGCCAGTGAACTTGTCGTTGATGTCAGTTGCACAACTGCACCCGGCGATAAGCCGCCTCGCGTACCCCGTCACCATCGCGATCTTGCACGGCAAATTACCCTACCACAGATATTGCAAACGAACTAGGGAAGTTGCCTGCATGAAATAGAAATAAAGTTAATCTCATAGCATCCTTAAACGAGTTATTACCCACAAAGCTATAAAGAGCGGCTGCTTCCTGGTGCAACAGAAGCGATGCGATTTCATAACACAATTTTCCCTTTCGCAACTTGAGTTAGTAGCTGCGGTTGCACAGCGAACTATCCTGAGAGGCTTATAGAGATACGGAATGTGTAATTGAATGAAGCCTGCCCTAAATGCATCTGCCCCTAACTTTTGATTTCTCTCGCTGAAGAAATTAACTAAGTGCGAACTGAACCGTCCTGAACTTTAGGGTGGTCGTATGTGATAATTCAATTGCTCATCCATTCATATAAATTGAATAGTAAGCCATGTTAAATGTTTTTAAAACATGGAACATTTACCATCTTTTTATATTGCAAGAATAAGAAGCTTATTGGCATTACTTTAAAGTTTTCAATCCACAAGTAAATGTCTGAGGTGATTATACTATTAAATATGCAATTTGACCGGAAATCATAACTTTGAATCAAAAATACTGATGCAGCATTTAATGACTTTATGTTTAAATTAACTTTGCATTCATAAGTATCATCATTACAGCCTAAAATGTTCACTGCTGAACAAAGGCGTCCTCTAATGATATCCACACGAAGCGATCCTTGCAGTTGACATCCATCTGCTACCCTGCGTTTACAGTCACGTGGCTTCAGAAGTATAGTGATGACGGATTATTTATAAAGGGACAATGAGTATTATTCAACATTTTAACATTGTATAATACATACAATTCGTATGAGAAGGTTCGACAAATGGTCATATTACAACAATGTACATTGCTTCTGTCCTAGAAACTAGAAGTCTGCAACACAAGCTTTGCACTTGAAGAGCTTACAAAGATCTTTGAAATGAAGTGTAAGGCAAAGTTAGACTCAGTTGCTCATCTGTTTGGCGCTAAGCACTTTGAGCTCGTATGTGTCTTTGTCGTGTTTGAATTGCGCTGTCTTCCGTTCCTGGGTAAACTGAATAGTGTATATCGCATTTTGTGCGAGATTAGCATCGTTCTTGTATTTGCAGGTGAGGTTTTAGCGAAGTTGCTTTGACTAGTTAGAAAATTTTATTTATCTACTTCAATTGGCTGTTATCTTGATTTTAATGCGATACTTTCTTATATAATGATTCATGTTTTATATTTTATTTCTATAATAATTTGTTTTTCTTTCCACATTATTGTGTTATTATGACTTATAATGGAACATGAAAGTTCATATTTAATTATAGTTCACCTAATTTATCATCCCAGTTTATGCTTTTCAACCAATATAATTTTGGATAAGCTCCGCTTAGCTTGATGTAATTCACAGACAATATCTAAGTGGTACTCGCTTCCACACATAAAATCTATTTACTTGGTAGTCTTTCAGTACTCAAGGGATTTGTAATGAAGTTCCATAATGAGCATAACAGATTTCATCATGAACTGAATCCACATCTCACTGTTGTTACAGGATGACTTTACTATAAACTTTCAGCACTCAGAGATTTTATAAGTAATAATAAATAATAAATAATAAAATGTGCTTATTGCTGTCCACATAAAACAAACACACATAAACAGTAACAAGAACAACAAGGAAGCAGCTCAGCTTATGCTCATCTGCGACCAGGAATCACAGACAGCGCTGATTTACAGTCACTCCCTTTTTCTCTTCAGGTGTTAAACGAGAAATCATGAGGGCTATAACGTAATGACGGGCCTTATGACGTAAGCAATTCGATGATAAGCATTTGAGACATTTTTTGTACCGAAGCCTCATCAGAGTCATTGTTACAGGATGACGTTTGCCGCGGCGCTGGTGCTGGCGTGCGCTGCGCGGTGGCGGTGCACGGCGGCGAGCCCGTGTTCGACCCAGCACGCTCATGAGGCTCGTGCTGGTGCCAGCGGACGCGGCCGTCGCTCCGTCATCTACCGCGTGCGCGCCCGACCCTGACTTCGATTATCCGCTGCATTTCGAGTTGATAGGTAAAATGCTTTTACTAAGTGGTATGTAATGTTGTTGGCAAGCGTATCTAGAACGTCTAATTGGCTCAAAAGAACAAAGACTTGCAAAAGGTCGCTGGATGAGGCCGGAGGAGAAAAACATGGGATCGGGATATCTGGCGCAGAATGGGGAAGCTCTAGCCATCTGCCATCATTCACTGGATCAGCGAGGCGGGTAAAAATCCGAATGAAGTGGATATGACCGAAATAATGATGTTGATTTAAACTTTACCATGATATTAAGTTTCTAAACCCCCTAGTCAAATAGTTAACATCATCCCTAAATATTGTTGTAATAAAATATGGACGTCGTGTCGTCGTCGGTGGCTCAGTCGTGTGGACTGTCGCCTTCCTACCGGGAGGGCTGAGGTTCAAATCTCGACACGTACCAATGTATTTTCGAATTTTCGAAAAATATATGTACGTTATCCGACGCTCTTACGGTGAAGGAAAACATCGTGAGGAAACCTTCATGCACGCCTGCGAAGAGATTCGAAGGTTGTGTGTGAAGTCGTCCAATCCGCACTGGGCCCGCGTGGACGACTAAGGCCTAATACGGGCCCTATACGGGTAGGCTCGTGTCCCTCGGTGGGGACGTTTAATGAGCTGATGATGATAAAATATGGACATTGTTGCAAAGCAATATAAATATGTATGTATTGTGGTCAAATATTAGGTTACAGGACCCACGGGATCGTACATTAATACATTTTGCCGAGCAGCGATCATGGTTCAGCGTGGGATATATCACCAAAACAGATGACTTAAAGAAACCTCAACCAAACAACTCAAATTGGCAGGCAATAAATTCTAACAACAAATTTTCGACGACCCATTTTGTGTAATGGTCGAGACGATGGCTACTACACCAAGGGTTCTGGGTTCGATTACTGGGCATTACAAACATTTGTGTGCATGAACATGTCTGTTTGTATTGGTTTGGGTGTTTCTATGTATAATATGTATGTATTTACAATAATATATACATAAACTTATGTTTATCAGCTGTTTAGTACCCCGACTACAAGCTCCCGGCTTAATAAGGAACTAGATGGCGTTTTGTGAATGTTAGTGGATATTTATTTAAATTTAACAAATCCACAGGTCAAATGGGTCGTCTAGACATCGGCATAGTAACACTGCCGTGCACCCGGTACAACTCAGTGTGCCAGGCCAACGTGGTCCTACTCCGTCGACTGGAGCCGGGACGCTACGTGGACTTCAGGCTCTCTGTGAGGAACACGAGGGGACGTAACGCGCACATCGCCTGTTCAATCACCGGAACGAACGCGACCACGCCTAGGGATACCATATTCCCGCACCAGCCGAGTATCATTTTGGTTCCTGAGGTATGTTGTCTCCTTAAATAAGAAGAAAAAATATAAATTTTTTCTTCTTATTTTAACCGGACCGCGGTACAAGTTAATTGTGGTGCGAGTAGACCTCAAAAATCATTTTTTACCATATTTAGAGCGTCGGAGGCTCAATTCTGTGGACTGTTGCCCTCCTACAGAGAGGGCTGAGGTTCAAATCCCGACACGTACCAACATGTTTTAGAATTTTTGAAATGATACGTACGTTATCCGACGCTCTTACGGCGAAAGAAAACTTCGTAAGGAAACCTTCATGCACGCCTGCGAAGAGATTCAAAGGTTGTGTATGAAGTCGTCCAACCCGCACTGGGCCCGCGTGGACGACTACGGCCTAATCACCCTTAACGGGTCGGCTCGTGCCTCTCAGTGGGGACGTTTAATGAGCTGATGTTGATGACCATATTTTAAACTATAACCTTTGAATTAAATTACTTACTTTTATGAGGTTTAATATTGAAACTGATTGTCACCGGAGTACATTCTTTCGCGGGTTTTCATTGCATGCTAGATATCACCTCGTCCATACAATGATCCCAAAAATTAAACATGGATTTCGTAGGCTTTACCAAATTTTTATATTAAAATGTGGATTAATAATTTATCAATGATTCAATCTTTTGTATGAAACTAATAAAGTTAACTTGATATCAAAGAAATAAGTTCCTTTTCATAAAAAATCTTGAGTGTTGTTTAATTTTTCTTTGCAAGCATTTACATACCTAGCACAAACTAATAAATATTGTACATAATGATAATTTTAATGAACCACGCGTCAGGCAGATATAGACATTTTTTATTGCATCAAACTCGCCCATCTACAATTTAATCGTCATCCATCAAATGTCATCTACGGCATCAAAGCGAAACAATCTTTAACAACAGTACATGTAATACGAGAAAAAAAGTAAAACGACAGAATAGGTACTCAAAAGTTGATTGCGTTTACGCTTAATGAATATTCGCTTCGCAATAAACTATAAAGCGATTTCTTTACTAACAATTATCCCCATACATTACGGTGAGAAACATTTTACCCTTACAGAAGGAACAGTACCAACATATTTTTATGAAGATCCTACAAGTGCTTAAAATAAACCCAAGTGTTTTGTCTTCCTTTACTTTAGTATTAAGTTCTCAAACGAACTGTTTGTTCGAAATCTATCCCAGCCGTTCTAGGATACCTACATAGTATACAATCAAACACGAAAGCACCTGTACTTTACGTACAAATGGGGCCACGTGATGCGACGTGATTGATGATGATGGCTACTGTACCTGCTCCCTCGAGCGGATATGAAATATCGAAATTAACTCTCGCTCTATTAAAGCACTCTATTAAATGTCTCACATACGAACGCTTGGTAATAAATGTCGCGCACTGTACATGTACGCGTCAAGCAAACACGTCACGTTTATTCCCTCGCATAGACCGCAAATTCAGAATGTCGGACCTCGTGAAATACTGCCTCACTCAATCATAGAGTTCGCTAGAAAAGTTTTTGTTACTTGCAGCAATATTTCTTCACCCCAAGTGCAAGTAATCTTCAAAATTATGAACAATAATGCTCTGATGTTTTTCAGAGTAGGTCTTTAATATGTTCTTTAAGCATATTAGCTTGTAAATTATAGACGCTTTGCCGTTTATTACACTACACACTTAGATAGTCATGTAGGTGTTGATCTAGAGACGATGAAACGTTGTCGGTCCTTACGGGGTCGGAAATAAATAATATCTACTTTTTTGAAGCTCACATAAGTAAACATACAGTCACTTACAAATTTGCAATGGTACTCTACTTGCCACTAGGTGGTAGTCTCGATACCGAGTCGTCTAGGTAGACACCAGTGTAGTGCAAGATATCGTCCCTTAAATAGGAGTGTTTTGCCTTCTATATTTCGGGATGAAAGCATTGTACTCTAACGATAATTTGCTTCAACACTGCTTCTGTCATGGACAGGCATATCACTTACCACTAGGTAAGCGAGCTGACCGTTCCGTTCACTTATAACATAAAAAAAACGTAGCTGGTGAAGCTGCGATGGCCATAGGTACCCAACAGCGAAAATACCATCTAAATCATCATCATCTCTTAGTTATAACCATATTATTCCTCTAGTATTATTTTTGGCGAGCCATTTCTGGTGTAATGGTCAAGACGTCGGCTACTACACCAAGGGTTCCGGGTTTCGAACCGCGGGCATTACAAACAATCGTGTGCATGAAAATGTTTGTTTGGTCTAGTTGATTCTACGTATAATATGTATGTGTTTACAAATATATACATATAACTAAGTATCAGTTATTTAATACTATAACTACAAGCTCCTCACTAACTATGGAACTGGATGGCGCTGTGTGAATGTCAGTGGATATGTATTACAAAGCGTAGGGCAACCTCCAACCCCGGTGGACGGATGACCTGAAAACTGGTAGGGATCGGGCCGCGTGAATCATAAGGGGAGGCCTTCATTTACCTGTGGATAATATTAGGGTGTAATAATGATTATGATATTATTCCTTATGCATGTATCTTATTTGTTTACAGGATGCAAAGCGGGGGACGGATCTAGAAATTGTTATTGCTAGGAAAAACCCTTTATCACCAAAACCGTTGGAACTAGAGTTGTGGGTAAGTAATTATCTTGTATTTAGCGATCCAAAACTAAATTAAGAAGCAAGTTAAAAGATACGCTATAAGCATTCCATTAGGGTTATAATGTCATTTTCAAACAGCGAGTTTAATACGCATTTTGATACGACTTAATGGGATTTCGCTTACACTAATAGAGCTCATTTTCCCTACACCCAAACGCCCCCGACAAAATTCATTTTAAGATTTATGTGGTCGGCTCACACGAATGCGTAGGAAATTATACCTGTGCATGATATTGTGTTATTGTGCTGACGTAAATAACACATTTCTCGTGATCGTTTAACGTTTAGTATTTGACTATAAGAGAATTCTATTCTGGCGATAATTTAATATTTCACAAGTTTTCTCTTTACAAGTACAAAATGTTCGTCTAAAATATCACGATGCTAACTAAGCACCTCAAACATTTTAGCAACCAAAAATTAAATTGACCAAATGAACAATTTAAGGAGCCGCTTCATTAAAATACTGAACCGCTGCAAAAGCTGTAATCTTGCGAATGGCTCTTTCGAGTATGCAATTATGTGTGAAAGCACTCAATTCCCAACTTTAGTTCAAGCTGTGATTAACATGGAAATTTTGGAGCGGATTCCTTGCGAACTCGCACGTCTCGAAATAGATCTAGCACAATGGGATGGTCCATTCGCGACTCCCTCTCCATGATGTTGCGCAATTACCGGGCATTAAGAAGGCTTGAGGCGTGTTAAATTTCTCACACTCCGTGGAGAATGGCGGAGCACCCGTAACCTGAGGTCGTTTTGTCGGCCACTTAAATGCTATAATAATGGAGAGCGTGTCCTTACACGTACTGTAATTTTAAAACATCGTCTATTATGTCGTCTTGTTGCTATTTTTAAATGCATGTAGGGATTATATGGTCATTTAATGCGCTTTTTCATAGGGATCACCGCGTTTTGCGATACGTCAGCGGCGTGTGTCTACTGAAAATACGGAAGGAACTATCTTCTTGGTCGGCCCTTTGGACTTCGAGGCACAGTCTATGTATCATTTGACGCTTTTGGCTGTGGTAAGATTATCAATATTTTTTGCAATATAAATTAGTTATTCATCGTCCTTGGTTAGTAGCAGTGTTTAGTACTTCTAATATAGTGTACAGATTGACTTTACTGAATTTGCTCTTTGCATTTAATATTATTAATATAGCTTCTTAGTGTCTAAAAAATTAAACTATGTTTATATTTGGTAGCAAGTAGTAACCTATAATTGCAATGAAACATAACACTTATACATATGGTTGTTTTGCAATATCATACCTATGTGTCAAATACAAGCGCACATAAAGATTAAATTACTGTTAGTATATTATACCCATAGGGGTTATATGTGTGCTTAAAAGATTTTAAATTGTCTTCAGACATCGGCAGGTACTACCTATTCAATATATGCATCAAACGCCTCCTGATTAACCTACATAAACATAATGATTATGCTAATATCTACTTGCATAATATACTCGTATAATGTTAGATTAACTTAAAGGAAGGTCAACCTACATAGATTAGATGTGACAATCACAAGAATTTGGCCTTGGCACGAACTCGTATCTAGTTTTTTCTGAAAATGATTGATTGCCGTATTCATTATCTCATAAAACAATTTGGTACATACATTAAATTTTATTAAATTCAATTAATATTCAATAATGTTAATGCATTTTATTGTAAATTTATTGAGATTTATATAGAGTAATGATAATTACAGGATCCTTACGTAGAATTGGGCAAGGATACCCGCAACATCGCAGCTCTGGAAGTCGTGGTTGTGGTGCAAGATGTACAGGACATGCCACCAGTATTCACGACGGCGCCACCGATCACCCATCTGCCTCGTCAGGTATGTTTTCAACTGTGGAAATTTGTCTTTTATCTAATAGGGATAATCAGGTTAATGAAAAACATCATACTGTAAAGTCCTAAAATCGAAACGAGAAAAAATGCATATCTATTGCTTTCAATAGTGAGTTTTACTGTGAGAGTGCTCCACTAAAGACCCGACTCATGACTCTAAGTTAAAGCAAACATGTTCACATCTTGACACAAAAACAATAGTATATCTTTAAAGCCGTGATGACATGACACATGAAAATACCAATAGTGTTAAATAGTCAGTTTATCAATAACAATGATTTATTCTGTCAGGTGGCCCCAGGGGACGTTGTTGTCAGAGTAAGAGCTGAAGATGGGGACAAAGGAGCCCCAAGAGCCATCAGATACGGCCTTGTGTCGGAAGGAAATCCGTTTACGCCATTCTTCAATATCAACGAAACGACAGGTTAGTATGTAGGTACCTATGTTCGTAGTGATTTTGAAAACATGGGTAGAAAACCAAAATATGAGTAAGGCATAGATTTATATAAGATTAGATTTATTTGCTTTTGTTTATATTAACTGATATAAATGTATTAAATATAAGAATATATGTGTTCCTATTTTTTCTCAATAAATTCTATTTTATTGAGTTAGGCAGTGGTAATTTTGGATATTAAATACTCGATTACAATAAATAATTTATTTTTAAAAGTATTTAAAACAAATCAGGAGCCAATATTTAAAAAAAATAAGATAAACATATATAAAGTCATAACAATTTAGATAATGTTCATTACTATCATACGAGTAAGTATGAGTTTCTAAATTATTGTAGTGTGTATAGCCAACCTCCCTCACACATAGACATAAGTTAGTATATAAGCATAGTTGTAAGTTATTTGATATAGACAATATACTTAGAGTGCGCACTCAATACGTGTTTTCATTCCGTCTCCGGTTGCATGCATGCACATTGCATGGCGACCCTGCCAGTGCTGCCTTTTGGCAGTGCTGCGTGTAAGAGTTGGAAATTATATTGAAACAATAAGGCGAACTGCTAAGGTGAACTGCGATCTCAATTGCGAAGAAATAACAATGATGTTGCTGGAATCTGAGAGACGTTGAGGTTGGCGAAAGATATTTAATTTGTGAAGAAAGAAGATATTGATGCTCATGGCGGATGATGTGAGAAGATGCTGGCTGCCGCGAGCGACAGAGTCAGAGGCTGGTGCAGCCGAGAGCTGGTTTTGATACACGGATGCAGCCGATGCATTAGTGAGTGTTGTTTGTGTTGTGATATACATAGACTAAAAGATATGATACGGTGTGGTGAAACTGTTTTTATTTTCTTTACTTTTTAAAATTTAAGAACTTTAAAATGTAATTTTAAGACTTTTTTTCTTTTATAATTGCGGCCACAAATTTGGTACGTAAAAGTATTAATATAACGTGTAAGTATAATCTAAAACATTTATAAGTGCATAAGGCAAGCAGACAGGGCAATAATTTCTTAATAATTTTACCAGTTATTATTTACTTATGATACGACGCTTGTCTCGGTAATATGCTGTAATTGAACTTTCGAAATATCCGATTGTTTTTTTTAATATTTTTCTATGTTTAAAAATAATTCCGATTAATTTGCAAATACTGTGTAGTTTACATTTTCAATATAAGAAAGTGGTAAGGTATAAGTATTTTCTAAATTCTAAAGTTCCTATGTTTTTTTATTATGGTTTGTCTAAATTTAAAAGAAAACTATATATTTCATTTATAAATATAAATTACTCGTATGAAATCTAAAATACGTAATTATTGGGAATGCTTAGTAGCAGCGTATCACTCATACATTGTTTACTACATCAGCGAAATTTGTTTCAATGTGTCTCGTTACCAACAGCGGCATTCCATATTAGAATTCAATAACAACAATGCGATGATTTTGATTTCTTCGAAATGTAATTCAATATAGTGGAATACCGAATGATACCTAAGGAATGTTAGAAATATACATCTGATTAGTGTGTTTAAAAGCAGAATGAATTTCTTCAAAAGCACATATTGCATTGATTGAATTTAAAAAGTTTGTAAAGTTGAATATGAAAGATTGAATAATAGATAAAAGAATTATTTTATGTTTATGAATGGTTTAATGTTTAAATGAAATGTTTGGTTGAATGGAAGGTTTATTTTTATTTTAGTTAAATGTTTTTTTTATACGATTGGATTGATCACCCAAAAGTAAAATGAAACATTTAAACTATTTTTTTGTATGGTTTCTAAGGGTTATTGAAAGGACGTTTATTTTGAAGTAGTATAAAGATTAAGAGTTGAAAAAGATAAAAGAAGGCACGTAAGGATATTGTGCGAAAGTCGGACGAAATCCTTCAGATCGAAAACTGTTGAGACCTTAGATGCTTAAATGATTGACCCGGTATTTAAAGTAAAGATTATAATTGATAATGGTACAAGTACAATATAGGGTGACAGATCCTTTATTTGATCATGGTGTAGACGAGCTTCTCTCGTGAAAATAGTTGGAGATTGTGTAATCTTAAAATGGCCCCTAATAATAAAGCTGGCGTGTGCAGGAGATATCTACTAAAATGCAATGAAAAGTCCATTTATTATATGTACCAAATGATTATGTGATATTAAGGGACCGGCCGGCCCAATGAAAAATACCAAAGAGGTATATAATGTATCAAGAAAGAAATGAGGAATGATATAGAGATACAGTGTGTTGTGCCGAGAAAGTGATGCAAAGGATCGATATAGAATGATACGTTTTAAAGAGAAGTGTTGATTTAGATTGTATCAAGAAAGTGAATAGAGAAATGGTATGATATGTTTGTTATGATTTTTTTAACTGTTTATGTACTTAATCTAAATAAAACTTTTGTTTAATTAGTACATACGACACAGTATTTAATTGTTTTTGGTAAATGAATTTCGTTAAAATAAATTATAATTGAAGGGACCTGTCGGCTGTGCCTGTATTTATGAAGTATAATAGAGTTAATAAAAAATTTACTATCTTAATAGGCTCATTAAACTAGGATAATTGTTTTCCCGTTATTTTGATATAATAGTTTTTTGTTATTCCAACTAAATTGATGAATTTTATCCTGGTAACGTATTTCCCGAATAGTATTTTCGGTTAATTGAATATCAAGTACTGTTTTTAAAAATAACATTCAATGTATTTTTTCTTAAATCAGGGGAGGTGTAGTGTGTATAGCCAACCTCCCTCACACATAGACATAAGTTAGTATATAAGCATAGTTGTAAGTCATTTGATAATAGACATTATACGAGTGCACTCAATATACGTGTTTTCATTCAGTCTCCCGGTTCCCACATTGCATTATAAATATTTCCTCGTCCCAATTTACGTCAGGAGAAATGTTTTAATTGCACATTAATATTAATTTCGTAAATGATGGTAACTGAATAGAAACACCTAGTTGTTAGTACCTATTTGAAAATGTGTTGCAGAAATTGTTAAAACGTTAAAGCAATCACTTCTAGTTTAAATATATTTCCACCATTAATGTAATTCAAATTAAATACCGCCATTACGCAGCACTCATCACAGGTTTCGGGCTAAATACTCGTCCGCACATTAAACAGAATGAGGGCAACATTCACCGGCGGAAAATTATAAACATGGTTTTGGCTTGTCCAGGGCAATTTTGTGCGAAGATTGTACGTTAACGTGTCGGGGGTCGGCGGCTTTTTAACGAGGGCCGTTTGCTTTGTACTCGAAACATGAATCGTAGACATGGTCAATTGGTCACGGTACACCTAGGTGTGGGAAGCCATTAGCAGTAATTCGTATATATGTGAAGCACTGAGCGTTTAATTGCATGTTTCTTTTTTAATTTTTCAATGTTTTTGTTTTGCTATGTTTTATCCTTTGTTCTACTAAAATTGATTTCAAAGTATAAGCCTCTTTTTCAGTAAATAACGGGCAATTTTTGATAAGGTACAATATCCAATGTATATTATATGATTAGAATCTCATATTGCTACCTAAAAGGCTAACTGTACCGTTAATAATCTTTTACCGAGATGGTATCTAGCCGTAACATGTGGTAACCTAGTAGACAGGCAGGCAGTTTAATAGAGGCATAAATTCATCACGCTGCTCGTAAGCTCTTATCACATGCATAAATAGCGTAAGCCGCTGAAAAACTACGTTCTTCCTTGGTAATAGGTCAGTGGAACAAAACAGCGTATAGTTTATGCTTTTTTTCTTACGGCGATAACATCGCAACGTCCGACGGTCCGGCGCTTCCGTAGGATATCCTACTTCCTTATCGTGAACTAAGGCCCCAGTATACCACCTTGCGTGACCCGGTTCAACACTATCTGTCTTCAAATCTGAAAGTTTACAACTTTCGTCATTCACAAAACAATTAACATTAGCGCCATTTAAACTTGATTTGGACGTTTCCCGATTTGTGCCAACAATGCTTGCTACAAATGGTTAGTTTGCGAGCGTTCTGCTAACAGCCGCATAATAGCTCATTAGACCATACCAGTCGCGTCGTCTCCACGTCTATTGTTTGTAAAGCCGGGGCCTTATTTCATAAAGGGGGTACTTCCTTTGAATACTTTGGTAGTAGCTGACAATAAGGCTCGAGTTCCAACATTATCAGCCCGCTAACTATGCCGCCGAGCAAAAGAACCATTAAAACTTAAACTTTGAGGCATACTGCTGAATTTATCGTATTAATCAGCTCACCTATATGTACGCTTGAATAGAAACTCAGACAACTTAGTTGAATATTTGAACTTTGGAACGCTGATATATCGGATTGTACGTATGAGTTTCTTGCTCAATGGAATACGGGATGTGAGATCGTAACTTATATATTTACGACATCTTACGCCTACGGAGCTTATTCTATTGTTATGCGTTTATATTGGAATGCTATTATTGAATTCAATCTTTTATTAAGTTACAAGCTTAAAGTACATTTTGAACAACATAATATAGATTAGGTAATTTATTATAAAATGTCGCTTAAAAATCTTACATAAGGACATTCAATTTCAAATGCTAGAAATTGTATCCTAAACTTTAGGCGCCATTTCTACTCGTAAACTTATAAGTTTAATATTTTAAAAAACGTATATTTTATGAATTCTTAACAATAAAATCAAATCAAATCTTAGTTCACCAAGGCTTGTTAAAATGTCAAACCGTTCACAAAGTCTAATGAAGCTCTGATGGGACACAATTAATGCAAACACGGCGTTCATTATGAAATATTAATGAGCAACTAATTTGCACCTTGTCATAAGAACAAGCTATGGTATCAATGATAAGCTCATGCAGATGGTGCACACTATTAACTACATGCCCTTTAAAATTATTGGTTCATTTAAAGTTATTTTTTTAAATGATAAATTACTGAGGTCAATGATTTTTTAAAAGATCATAATAGTTATACTTGCACTACACAGCCAAGGGTGCATTTTGTGTTTCGATTATTCTTAAATATTTTTTTTCCAAGTTCGTATCTATGTTTATGTTTTTTTTATTACGCGTTACGTAACTTGCCTTATATAGTGCTTATGAAGCTATATGTGTTCTCAGCCGTGTAGATAACTAAAACGTAAGTTGTAATAATGTTAGGTGCAATCTCGCGCGGACTTCTTGGATTAAACTTTGTTTTTAACCTAGTATATATAGCTCTTTGTAACAACTTTTACAAGGTTCTTACTTACTGAAAAGAGAGAGTTAACGTATTGCCCCATTAACTGTGTAGCAGTGACGACCTATCGTTCTGTACTTTATTATCTTGTAGCGAGAAGGTTGATTGTAAAGAGAGCACTTTTGTATGGTAATTAGGTGGAGAATAAATTAAACGATTACTGTCAGCTAGATGAAGTGTATTAAGATTGTCGGTGACGGCGCTTCATAGTATGCTAAATAGAATCAGAAACATTGACGCTAAATTTCTGATTTAGGTATAAATACACATAGTATATATTATCTGTGATATACGTGTCAAAAAGTATCTATAACGTTAAAAATAATTAATAATGTAATTAAAGAATTAAACCTCTAATATATATTAAACTTTTTTTTTGTTAGAAGTATTTGTTACAATCTTTACAGAATATGAAAAGCGTCATCTAACATTTTGTGCGATTTCGTGACAAAATCTCTGTAACTAAGCATACTTGTCGTCAAGGGAAGCAGTCTATTCTAGCGTCCATAATGGCGCTAAGATTTAAAGTGACCGTTGATCCATATTTTTCCTTATAATAGGTTACACAAATATTTTAAGTTTCTATGAATACATAAGTTGGCGACAAATTCCGAGTAGGGTTGCAAAGTTTGCTACTATATAAAATTCTATATTAATCCCGTACCGTGACCTCTGACCTTTTGTTGAATGTAGTATGGTTTTGAGTTTTTTTTTTTTGCTTAACTGAGAACCATCTGCGCTTACCACTATCCTGGTGGAACTGTGATTTTTGTAGTTATATTATAGTTAGTTAACTAAACTGGACATATTCAGTCAATAGCGATAAGCAAAAGAAATAAATCCATAATTTAAACGAACAATATAGGTATATTTATGTCCTTTAACTTTATGTACTTTGTCGTTACAGGAGAGGTGACCCTGGAGAGGCCTATCGAAGAGATAGCCGCGATATCCCATGCGGGCGCTCCTATCCTGCTGACCGTAGCTGAGGAAGTGCGTCTATCCAGAGAGGAACCCGAAGCTATGTCTTCAACCGTTAGCTCGCTTTCATACTGCCAGAGCGGGAAAATTCACCGCCGTACTTTGAGAATCAGTTGTAAGTAGTTTTGTAGCAAAGCATTACCTTTGTATGTAATCACTGATACACCATACCTGACTTGCACTGAGGCATGGAGTAGAATACTGTAAAATTTCAACCGAAATTTTCCAAACAAAAGGTTACGCGCACATTTACATTGTGCCTACTGTATAATCATCATCATCAGCTCATTAACGTCCCCACCGAGGGCACGGAGCCTACCCGTTTAGGGTGATTAGGCCTTAGTCGTCCACGGGGCCAGTGGGATTGGACGACTTCACACACTACTTCGAATCTCTTCGCAGGCTGCATGAAGGTTTCCTACCGATGTTTTCCTTCACCGTATGAGCGTCGGATAACGTACATATATTTTCGAAAATTCGAAAATACATTGGTGTGTCGGGATTTAAACCTCAGCCCTTCCGGTAGGAGGCGACAGTCCACACCACTGAGCCACCGACGCTTTCCTACTGTATAATAAAAGCATATTATATATATATATATATATATATATATATATATATATTATATATATATATATATAATATATATATATATATATATTATATATATATATATATATATATATATATCCTATATATATATAGGAACCTATTCTCGTTTAAGAATGCAGGGTTATATGTGACCGGAAATCAGACACATGAAATCTTATAACCCGCACTGTGCCCGCGTGTACGACTAAGGCCTAATCACCCTATACGGGTAGGCTCGTGCCGGGACATTAATGAGCTGATGATTGATGAATAGAAACAACAATAACATACAATTTAGTGTGAGTAATATAACAAAATGCCTTAAAATTTCAGCTACATAACTTACTGGACGAGAACGCTCCTCAAGGCACAGCACTTACCTTCGTCGACCCGTACATTCCTCAAGTCAACGACAATGATGCGGGAAAGAATGGCGTCTTTTCATTATCCCTGGTTGGGAATAATGGCACCTTCGAGATATCACCACTGTTGACCGAAAGGCACGCACAGTTCATTATTAAAGTTCGCACAATACCATGCTGGATTACGAAGCACGCAAGTCCGTTGTATTTCAGGTATGCCATTTTAAAATGCTCAATAAACCATAACCTAAATGTACCTGTCCTTATTTTACTTTGGTCAAAATTGGTCAGACCTCTCCAATTGATTTCTAAGTTTCTAATCCCTTTATTATTTAAGTAGATACATGTTTTTTTGGCAACTCTGTTTTTCAAACATATTGTTCGTTTGGTTGGTAAATAAGAAATATAGTGATCCTGTGATAATATGAACACATAATTATATTTTTAATACTAACTAATGTTTTGCCATCGATCAACTTTGGTAACCAAGCCAAAATGAAAAATTTAAATACAAAATAAGTTTTTTTTATTCTAGATCTTGGCACAAGAGCTCGGTCCAGCAACAAATTTGTCAGCAACAGCCAATGTCACAGTCTACTTGAACGACGTCAATGACAATCCTCCAATATTCCTAGCTCAGTCATATGATGTTGAACTACCAGAAAACGTGACTGCAGGCACTAGGGTTGTCCAGGTGCAAGCAGACGACGTAGACACTGGTCCCTTTGGAAAAGTCCAATTCACTGCCATACTAGGATATTTAATACGTCGCTAAACTTGGACCGTTAAATGGAGTCATAACAGTAGCGACTAATAATCACGGATTTGACCGTGAAGCAATGCCAGATTTGCATTTTAGTAGAGGCTAGAGATAATGATGGAATAGGTTTAAGAGTAACAGTGCCATTAATTATTAAGTTATTAGATGTAAATGATAACCCACCAGAGTTTGAACGGTCATTGTATGAGTTTGTTTGTCGCCAAGCTTAATAACTTCACGTCAGCAGCGTTTGTGAAGGCAGTTGATAAGACGCTGAACCACCAAATAATGTAATAAGATATGAGATACTCCAAGGCAATAAAGACAGCAATTTGCCATAAATGAAGAAACAGGTACATAATTATTTACTTTTAATCAATCCACGTTCATTTGAACCTTTTTTTGGAATGTTTTTTGTTAAACCGTGCGTTTGATATTAATGTTTAAAAGTTTTTAAATTTAAGTTTTTTATTATTTTAGGAGAAATATATCTTCTCGAAGCATTAAAACGCTCTAAGAACGAACGTACATAGGCATAGACGGCAGGTAAACACAGATCAAGAAAGTGAAGTTTTTGTTCTAACTGTTAGAGCTTATGACATGGGTTCTCCTGTGCAATCTTCTACTACCACTGTAAGATTTATCCGCCAGAGAGCAAAACAAGGACAATGTCTTTTATAGCCCTGGTGCCAATCCTGATAGACAAAAGTTAGAAGAAGTACTTAGTACGCTCTCTGGTGGGAAAGTTAATATAATAGAATAAAGCCATACAAGGGAAGTGAAGTGGTGCTACTGATTTGAGTGGACAAGAGTCTAGTCAAGCAAGGTAAGCATCGCGTTGACTTTGTAACATATTAAAACAGTATTTTGAGTTTTGCTAAACAGTTAAAGAGCTACATTTTGTATATTTTACAGAAGTGAAGTCATAGCGATTGTACGAATGTCAGGAAGCCACGCAATAAACGTGGCCAAGCTACAAGAGCAACTTGCCAAAAAAGTGACAATTTACAACACCGGCACGGGAGCTGGAATTAATAATGGCGGTATGCATACGGTAACAAATACTAACAGTGGAAGTAATACTGCTAATAGTATATTGGTAAGGAAATCCAGGCACAAATAATGTAGGCTCTGGACAGAAAGATCATGCATCAACAGCAGATAATAGTGACTCGGTAAGAAAAAAAACCGTATATATTCAAAATATATATTTTTTATTGTGCCGTATTACCAAATTGGAAAAATCCCTGAAATAGAAGCATTTTATTTATATTACTAGCTTTTGCGCGGCTTCGCCCGCGTTAAATTCTGGATAACAAATTATTCTGTCTTCGTTACCAGAAAGTGGAGCCAGCCCTTTCCTGAAACGAAACAGAATAATGTTAACCTGCAACACTGCTTCTTCTTTTTCTTTTTTAAGGCTTTAAGGCCGATTGGCAAAAACTTCAATATGCAGATTTATTGTTCAATGACAAATAGCCATCATACTTATTTGCTTTTTACCTTGTAAACTGTTTAAACTTGTAAAAAAAATAGTTACATATATATCACTATACATAGGATTCCCCGCCCAAGTTAAAGGTTTTGGAGTCCATTTCAAAAAAGGATCGCCTCCCCGATTCTCCGAAAAAATAAAATGAAGCTTAGCTTAGCTTTCTACTTTAAAGCGGGAAAATCAGATATGATTCTTCCTCCCTATTTGAAGGGTTTGGACTTGAATTTTAAGAAAAAAAATATTGGCATATTTCTGACAAATAGTCCGCATACCAAATTTCAGCGTCGTACTAACTAATTGCGGGATGTTCTAAACCTATTCAAGGTTACTTTCTATTCATACCAAGTTTCAATAAAATCTACCTTAAAAATTGCAAAAAATCGGATATGATACTTCTCCCCTAGTTTAAGGGCTTGGGAGTGGTTTTTTGAAAAAATAATATGCCATATTTTTTCGTTTCTGACAAATAGTGCGCATACAAATTTCAGCGTCGTACTACATAAATTGCGGAATGTTCCATACAAATTCAAACCCCGATTTTAGGGAAGTGAGGGGTGAAAACGGGACAAAAAGTAGTCCAAAACCTATTCTAGGTTACCTTCTATCACATACCAAGTTTCAATAAAATCCGTTTAGCCGTTTAGGCGTGAAAGCGTAACAAACGACAGACAGACGAGATATTTTCACATTTATAATATTAGTATGGATATATTATTTATTATATGAATTAAAAAATATCTTAAGTGACATGACAAAGACCATTTAAATAAAGAAATTAGGGCTCAATTATTTCTTGTTTAATTTTTCAGAGTCTTTTACCGGCAGAAAGCCGATTATTATTTTGGCTTTTAATACTGTTTAGCCATTATTGTAGCACTGGTATTGCTACTACTAATATGCTGTTGTATTTGTGAAGGATGTCCACTCTATATGCCACCAAGGTAAATGTCATTATTGATTCTACTAACCTGCCATGGATGATATAAATGGAACGAAGTGTAATGTATATAAGGCTCAAAACCACGAAGGTGGCGAATTTCAAGTTTGGAATTTAAGCATAAATTGTTAAAAGCAACAGCCAAATGAACAAGTATAAATGATTGCTCTGTTATTAAACTTAACATATTCAAAACGGGCGCGCACAGATTTCACAATTTTTCAAATTAAAGCGGTTTTAAGGTAACTCAACAGCAAAAAACGTCATTTCGGGAACATAAGTAAATATTTATATTTAAATATATAATGTTTATAGAAAACAATAAAAAATATTGTTTATAATAGCATTTTACTATGCTTTTTAAATGCAAATGGAAATTTGGTGAATAAACAAGGATATTTATAAAAATCATCAAATTGAAAATGAAAAAGTAGCTAAGTTTCAAATTTCAAGCACAAAATTCAAAATATAACAAAATATAGATGACTTAAAAAGTAATATTAGATATTACTATAATAATAACTTTATTATGTTTGTATGTGCCTATTTATATTTTCTATAATATTTCAAATTAGTATTATAAAGGCAAATAAAAGTAGAGTTCCTGGAAATGAAGTCGTGTTCCCGAAATGACTAAAGTGTTCACTGAATGATGGAGTTGGGATTCTCTTACAGGTAAAAGTATTTTTAAGTAATAAATGCGACAATTAACTTTTGTAATTTCTTTAATCTTATTTAGACATAGTATTTATTATAATATTATAATCAAACAGCATAGAATTCGAAAATTATAAAAACAAAACTGGTAACAAAACTCTTCTTAATACTTACTTACTTTTACAAACAACAATTTTTACAAACTGAACTTTGAACTAGTTTATGCCTAGCTTATTTACTAATCAGTCTTTAATTGTAGTCTCATGAATAATAATCAAATTAAGTATTGCACTATGAACTAACGCAGTAAAATAAACAAAATAGGAAATGCAACCGCATAAACTTAAAATAAAACTATTTTTTTAATAATTAAAATTGCCCCAAGGACATAAAATAATCAACATTTCTCAAATATATGAATATCAGACTTAAAATGGTAATACTCGCGATTCTTTTCTACTTTCAGTGACGGTGTAGGTGTTATCTCTATAATTTGTTCATATGTCACATAAGACACATCTTTTGGGTCTAGCTGAAATATCTTTGCAGTATTGCGTACTGATCTCAGGAAAGTGACTTTGACTTCTCCGTCGTCTTCAACACAAGTCTGACTGGTAGCCAGGTATCTGTAGAACACGTTTTTTTTTGTGTGGGCACTTTAACCAATAAAAATATTCCCGGGCAAATTAAATTGGGATGAATATTTTCTTTGCTATTCGTGTCATAAGAAGATCCTGCTACTATATCTTTAAAGTTGGTATTAATACCTTTCTGGCGGAGAGATATTGTTTCTAAATCTTCGTCATCAGATGAAGATGAGTTATAGATGGTTTTGAAAATACTTGCTCTGTACTTTCTCATACCAGTGCCACTAACACATCTTTGAAACATATCTCTCTCTTTTGAGTTTTTATGTAATGTTGCTGACTTTGTCTTCAATTGAGTAGATAATACTTCACCAAATAACAGTTGCTTGCGTACTTCAGGAGGTACTGGAACTGGTATATCTTTGATTAAGTCATGCACTTTACTATTGGGAGTCATCTGCACATTATCCTTCTTCTTTTCTGTCCTTTCCTTTCTGCTTATTTTTTTATTCAATGCCTCAATCTTACGTCTCATTTTTGTTATTATATCTTGTTGTTTTTTTATTTTTCTGTATGCTTTTGCCCGGTCTTTTTTCACAGTTTTCCTTCCGCGCTGTCTTCTCACCGAGTTTTGAGGAGGCTCCACTAGCTCCGTCTCTGAAGACGGAGGTGTATTGCTGAGAGCATTTTCTAACATCTTTTTCTTGTCTCTATATTTCTTTGAAGCTTGTTTCCATTGTTTTCTTTGTGTACGTAATTCCCGTTCTGTCATATCTGCTGCTTTCTTCACTTTCTTCTCAGCTTTCTTTTTCTGGTAGTACTCCCTATCTTTAGCTCGTTTTACTTCTCTTTGTTCCTCTGTCATATTGTCTAAGAACTTCCGCTTTCTTGCATTGGCTTTTTCCCGTTGTTTTATATAAGCTGAACTATTTTTTTAAGTATTTTTTTAGTTTTTTTCTTTTTCTCATCTTCGTTTGGTTGCATTTTTACTGAAAACAAAAAAGGTCTTTAAATGAAGGTGAATTAATATTTATTAAACATTAATTCAGCAATAATAAATCATATCAGGAACCACACCTAAATCCGGAACGCTTCATCATGTCCGGAACGTCCCCTTAATGACTGATCCCGAAATGACGTTTTTGAAATTTTGCGCCTACTATTCCGTGGTCGCATCTTAGACATATCGTTTAAGGTTATTTGACAAAAACTATGATAGTTTTGCAGAATACTCATTACCTAACTGTAATTTTAATATAATTAGTATTCTACCCGTTCCCGTGATGACGTACAATTAAGGTACGATAAAAAATACATGAACATAACAGTACTTACCACTTAAATTATTATTTATTTACGCCCAAAACAAATCACGTCCGCCTCACAACACCATTGCTCGTTACTAAAGCACACTAGCGCCGCAAGTCTAGAATTTTTTACTATCTATGCTGCGTTCACAGATAATGACGTTTGATTTTTCGGACAAACTTTTGAAAAATGCCGTATTTGAAATTATTATTATTTGTATACTTTGCTTAGAATAATAATTCTTTAGGAAACAAGCAAACTTTAATGAAGATTTGGAATATAAAAAGTATGATTTTACTATCTGTAACGTAAGTTGAAGTTTGAAGTTTTTTGGTTTGGACGCGTTCCCGAAAATGGCGTTTTATACATATTTTTGTTGAATTATTTAAATTACTTATTATACAACCATCAATATTAGGTATAGATAAATCCAATGGATCTCTGTAGTATTGAATTTTATTTACTGTTATTCATTCATATATTTTATTTTACGAGCTTCCAAACAGAATTCGCCACCCTTCGTGTTTTGAGCCATAACAATTTAGTATTTTTAACAATCTTTGAGTTCCATCTGTATTTTCCTGAAATCAATTTATCATTTGTTCGAGCTTTATCATTACCATAATTTACAATTATTTTGTTTGTTTTTAATTCTTATATAAATTAATCCAGACTTAATTTCCACTTTTCTATCATTAACAGACTAAAATGCACTAACTAACCGGTGCATGATTACACATCAGCTTTGCCACATTGTCGGTAATTATTTACTTGTTACGACTTTCCTACTCAAAATCCTCAAATTCACGTGTCATTATTTCATAGCAAAAATCTTATGTTGCTTGTTAATTTATGTATCACTTCATCAACACAAATTTAAAATTTCATTTGTTAATATTACATGTAAGTTTTAACAGAACAGCTAGGTACATAGACATCCATTAATAAATTCTAGGAAAAGAGTGATACGTGTCAACTCCACAGAGGACGACGTGCGTTTAGTGGTTCAAGACAAGGGACTTGGCAGGGAAAACAAGTCGACGCAAAATTTAGAAAATAAGTCAATACAAGCAACTGAATGGAGAAGGAGAGAGGCATGGAGCGCTGAACAGGCAGACTTGAGGACGAAACCAACACAATGGAAATTCAACAAAAGAAATTATAGATCAAAGGAACCATCTAAACCGGCTTCAACACCAGGAGACATGCGTCAAGAGTTTGTACAGCAAGCTACTGACAATGATTACAAATACAATAATGAAGCAAGGCAATCCTACAGGAGGAGGTATTTTGTCTTTTTCTGATGTTTTTATCATGGATAATATTAATTGAAACAGAACCTTTACGTATTTGGCACTTGGCCACAGAGTTAACCAAATTTATAGCTACATAAATTAGTTCTGCTGTAAAAATACTTCCAGTTTAATTATAGATTAATACCAACCGATATTTCAAATTCTTTATTTATTTTCCTGTTGGCACAATTTATACGTTACGATAAAGATTTATTTTCAGTAAATAAAATGTTTGGGTTAGAGATTCCCGAAACAAAAACAAATACAAACATAAAGGCCAGCTTAACCCTGCTAATGCTAATACTACCTAATAAACTCAGTATAATCGTTTTTGGTTCCAAGTATGATAACATAAAATAATGATAAACTGTTGTTCTCTCTCTCTCTCTCGCTCTCTTCAACCTATCGCAGTCCACTGCTGGACATAGGCCTTCCCCATTTTGCGCTAGACATCCCGGTCCTCCGCTTTTCTCATCCAGCTTCCACCAGCGAACTTTCGCAAGTCGTCGGTCCATCGGGCCGCAGGGCGTCCTACGCCACACTTGCCGAGACGCGGTCTCCACTCCAGAACTCGTCTGCTCCAACGGCCATCGGTTCTGCGACATACGTGACCAGCCCACTACCACTTTAACTTGTTGATCCAGCAGGCTATGTCGGTTACTTTAGTTCTCTTAGGGATTTAATCATTTCTGATCTTATACCTAAGAGAGACTCCAATCATAGCTCGCTAACTGTTGTTCTAGTACTTTCTAAATCCACTGAGTCAAAAGACTGTATTGTTGAACTCCACAATTGTCATATTATTGTCAACAATTTCATGTATTTACATTTCAACACATAACTTTGTTTATGAAATTTATGCGATCATATTTGATATTTTTATTGTTTTATTTATAGGGACGGACCAAATATAATCTACACAAAAGAAATGCAACTGCAAGAAGCTTTCGCAAACAAACATAAAGAGTACATAGAAGACCTTGAAAATGGATACGACAGGATTGCCACACTACATTATCAAGAAGGACCAAGACAACGATTCAATACGCAGGCATGAAATAGATCGAGGATCTGAGGTTGGTGTCTTCATCAAGTCTGATAATAAAAACTTTAATGGCAAAGCTGATACTAAAAAACTCGCTGATAAGCAACGAGCCCCATCTTCACTAGGGAGACCAATATTTTATTAAGAAGGTAATACAGAGATTTTGAGACTTGTTACGAGAGGAAAAAATGAAGAGAGAGGTATGTTAATCTTCCTATACACCAGCAAAGACCTGTAACCCTCGTTCCACACACACAGTATGTAGTGGTGGATAGTGGAAAAGACTTGCTAATGGAAAGATTTATTAGGGAACAAGGGGAAGAAGCTAAAAATATCAGAGAGAGAATGAGTAAAGTGACAGATTTGGATAATGTATCTCAAGGCAAAGAAGCTAAAGGTTTTGGTTCCAGATCACACGCTGGAAGTGAAATTCAAAACCAATTTCATGACTATTCAAACATCGTACCAGATGTGCCTGGCGTCGTTCCCTTAAAAGGTGATTATTTGCAGTCTGCTTTACTAGAAATGCAAAACAAATCAACAATACACCAAGAACTGTTAGAATCATCGCTTAGAAAACAAAATGAACTTCTTCATCAGATTCTTATTGAACGTGAGAGACTTATGCAAAATCATGAAACTGCATCTCAGGTCGAAAGCAAACTGGAGACACAAAGTTTGCCTGGTCATTCCGTGATGGCCACACAAACAGAATGCCATATTGGTACTCAAACTGAACCTCACCTTCTTAAACCCACTAGAAGAAAAGCAAGGAGTGATAACGACTCTTACAGTGAAGATGAATCACAAATAACTGTTGAAGATGATGATAAGAAAATAGCTTGGGTAAAAAGAAAAAAGCCTAAAAAGAAAATAAAATACAAAGACCCTAGAAGAAGTATAAGAATATATGATTTAAAAAGGAAAATTAAGACCCCAATTATTGAAGAGAGTGAGGTATCACCCTCTTTAGATAGTGAAAAACATGTCAAAATAAGCAAGACAAATGAAAGAGAGGAACATGTTAAAAAGTATGGTGACATGACTAAAAGTATAATCACAACATCGAAAAATGAAACGGTATGCTCAACACAAGTTAAGATGGGCGACGGAGACAAAAATGCAAGACTAAGGCGGGACGTGTTGATGGAAATATCTGATTCATTGGAAGAAAAAGTTGAATCTGCTTCACGGGACAGAAAAAGGTTGCAAAGACAAGCGACGGTGAATGAAACGTTGGCACTTGAGCATGAAAGCAGCAGTAAAAGTAGAAGTAGTTCAGCTTCGAAAGATAATCGCAATTTAATATTTTCGAGACAAGGCTCTTCAACTGAAGCCCGTCAATTAGCTGAAATAGAAACAAATATCAAATCGATTGAAGTAGATGATGCCGTTTCTAAAAAAGCAAGTTCAAGCAATACAGACTCTGGCACTAAGATAACTGATCCAGCTAGTGAATCAAATAAATCTGAAAATGCTAAAGCACAAAAAAGTGTGCCAAGATATATGCAATGGTATGGTAAAAAAGGTAGTAGTAGCTCGAAACCTGTCCCTGAAAAAGAGATACCATTAAAGCCAAAAAGATCGTCAAAGGCAAAAAACGATCAAGATAAGGATGCAAAAGATGAAAATCTGGACGGTACGGAAAAATATTAAGCAAAGATCAAAACGACCACGCGGAGGTAAAAAAAAACGCCAAAATAAAAAAATGAATTTATTCATCCACGACTACTAAAGGAGGAAAAAGTAACACCAGTACCAGAAGGACCTTTACCAGATGTACATCCTCTATTACAGCACTCTGAGCATAGATATGAGCATCAATATCAAAACCAAAACCCGCTTTGCTACATTCAGCCCACGCATATACCCAAATATTTGGGAGGACAAACCAATGCGCCATTATTGCCCAGAAGGCATTCCATCGAACAACAGCCTATATATGTTAATCAAGATGATGTACAGAAAAAAGAACAAAAGCAAGAGATTTCAGAAAGTGCTCTTACTCACAGTATATCTATATCTACTAGTTATGAAGAAAACGATAAAAAGAATGCCCCTGAAGTGCACGTCTCTAAGATAAACATAGGCGGGGATAACATGCCCGACGTGAGTCATAGGACTATAACAACGAACATCGATGATAATGATTCAGGAATTGCTATGAATACACTGATTCAACAGACTGGCAATATCAAAAGACTACCTATTACTGAAAAAAAAAGCGTTTTTACAATTGCGTATGATGACGTTCAAACCAAGCAACTACGACCAGACAGTAGCTCAACATCATACTGAAGATAACCATATTTAATGAGTGCCTTATAGGTAATTGTTGCGTGTGTAAGTGACTATATTGTGAAATTATGAAGACTTTGATTCCGTCCATTTTTACTTAATTTACATTTAGATATTACAATGTTATGTAAATAATATTTGAATTTAAGTTTTAAAATATAAAGTGTAAAATATCAACTGCCTTTATTTGATGACTGTTATTATTAATTTAGTATTAAAGTTTTGTAAATAATATCACAATTTTTAAATTATAATTTAGGCAAATAATATTATTTAAATTAGCTTTAAATATGAAATATTGTAAATATTTTTCTTGTCCCACTCAAATACGTACTGATGCAGTATGTTATTAATATTATATATTTGTTATAAAATATGAAGTTATAATTATATACATATTACAGTGTTTCTGTTTTTTATTCACATGATAAACAAAATACCGATATTACTTTATACCTGATCATTCCCATAAATAGGAGTGTTTTGTATTTCCGTGTTGCGGGATGACGGCATTATAGCTAATAAAAGACCTAACATCTGTCGTCTCGAGTGACGGTGGTGACACAGGGCAGTGTTGAAGGCAAATTATTACTCAACACTGTTATGAATTTTTCAACACTGCATATGTCATGGTCAAATGTACCACCAGATGATCGCACTGATCGCCCTGTGCACTTATGACATAAAAAAGATGACTGAACTGCGACCGACACACACGTTTTTGGTATGTCCAAATAACGCGATCGGGTGTTTCAAAACATCCAGGTCATGTTGACGCTAGATCCTCGATAACTGTTGCTAGAATTCACTTTAATACCAAAAGTAGTAAATCAAACAAAACTGATAACCGAACATAATTATGATAAGTTATCCCAAGACTAATTTTGCACGAATAGCGGTTACTTGACTAGGTACAACTATGGAAAGCTATTTCACCATCGTCATTTCAGCTATTAGACGACCACAGCCGGACATTAGCGTCTCCGATGCTTTCCATCCGTTCTGGCTTATAGTGGCTTGCATCCAGAGATTCCCAGTGACCTTGATCAGGTCATCTGTCCATTTACTGGTGGATTTCTTACGCTGGGCTCTCTGGTTCGTAATCTTAACTCATGAACCTTCTGCCCCTGCTGTCTTTAGTTATTCGGGCTCCATTTTTCTTAACATCACCCTGTCCATTCCCCGCTAAGTGTATTCTATAAGCGACTTTTACTGATTAGAATTTTGATTACTATTGGTTTGAAAAAATCTAAAGTTTAATTCAGTTTTAGTAGTGCAGAAAAAAGATAACCTGTCTTCGAGATTTTATATGATTGTTCCCATCTTTTGTTAGTTCGATGACGGGAAAAATAATTAATAGTTATTACTCAGTGTATAAGGCAATATTATCATTGAGGACTAAAGCCATCTCGCTGTGACAATCTGTCTCATTATCGTCGCCGATTAAGTTATTTATTATCACTCTATATCTTTGAACTGATAGTTTCTGACTGATAACTGTCACTTAATATATTTTTATATTGCACTCCTATCCATAACTTAATTCAGTGTAAAAGAAAACAAATGAATGTTTTAAAGTTATAAGTAACTATTAATTGCCCTACATTAATTTTGCGAGATGATAGATCTTAGGTGCTGATAAACAGTGCCTTCAAACACACGCTCTAGTGATCATCATTATATTTCACGAGCTGACATTTTATAGTGCAATGAAACCTAGACGACTGAGTAATGGGGCTTTCACCTTGTAAACATTGTTTGTGAAATAGCTGGATAAGTACGTACTAGCAATCTTATCAATAAAATACTAGTCCTAATTATAAATGGCGATATCTATATAGTAACAAAACACAATACATCACAAAACAAAAAAAATAATTGCGAACTATGCCAGGTTGGTTCTGTTATCGTTACGGTTTACAAGAACTATACAAATTTGTAATTTAACTTTAAACATAATGACATGCCATCGAAACTTCCCAGCATCATATAAAAGGAACAATTCCCTCGAGCAGGAAGGAACACAAATGACACTGTCAATCTTTGTGTCAGTGTCATGTTGAACGTAGCAGTCATTGTTCCTAATTTACCAGAGTCGCATAAACAGCAAGAGGATGCTTTTTGTTACGTTTGCAGTTACGTAGCAGCGCGTTACGCCACTCAACAATGCAGGAACTACTACGTCATTCCATGCTTTGTTTGTTCGAGGAAATTCCGCTATTCAGCGCTAGATGGCGCTAAAAATTACCAGGTGAACATGATAATTTATGATTCCTAAATAGCTCTTCTCTTATTGCAGATAGTGTGTGTCTGTGTAGTAAACAATTTGTAAATGGGCTACATAGGAATTAGTAAAAATTCGGTGGATACTCCATCCACGCGGGCACAGAGCGGATTTGGTCAACTTCACGCACAACCTTTGAACTTCTTTGTAACAGGTTTCCTCACGATGTCTGCGTTCACTCAAAGAGCGTTGGAAAAACGTACATATAAGTTTCGTAAATTCGAAAACATATCGAATTCCACACCAGTGAGCCAACGCTGCTCTTTTTTATTTATTATTAAAGTTCCAAAAGGTGTACTTTTTCAATTTGGGAATTTAATGTTGTTCAAAATATAAATAATGTCGGGTTGATTTTTAAGCACAGTAAGTTAACAATATTGTTTAAGATGAATAATTTCAAGATGTATAATTACGTTCATCATTTCACCCTTTAATACTTTTCTTTTTGAATGCTCTCCATTTTAAAGAATTTTTTATCGAGAACATGACGGTCGTAACATTTTTTATTTTTTTATTTAATAATTCAAAATCATGGTAATACAGGGTTGGTAAAACTAATAATAGGAACTTCTATGGTAATATAAAACAAAAATAAAATTATTAAATTCATTTCATAAAAAGGAGTCATCAAAATACATTACATTATGATAATAATAATAATAGGCATTTTTAAATAAAATGTAATAATTTAATAAATTTGGTAATATAAATATGTTCTATTAAATTTTTAAGTTATATATGTACAGGACGGTCAGGATGCTCGCCTGATGGTAAGTGATACGCCTTACCATGACAGAGTGGGATTGATGGAGACCAACAACAGATAGACAGTTATTATCCTCCATCAATGCCGCACTGCGCCCGACACCCGCAACGACAGATGTTAGGTCTTTTATACCCAGTAATTTCACTAGCTACAGTGCCCTCATCCCGGAACACAAAAGTGCATAACACTCCTGTTTCACGTGACGATATCTGGCACTGCGGTGGTACCTAACTAGACAGTACCAAGTCTATCAACTAGTAAATCATTAATACCATTTCATGGGTTGTCAATATTACCTTGATAAATAACATCTGACTATACGAAACCTATATAACAATAGATGGTAAAACGGGACAATAAGAAAGTGTTTACTTTAGGTACTTTAATAAGTCGCTCAACGGAATTGTTTCATCCGAAATCTCAATCATCCGCCTGAACTGTTTCATTCAGCTCATTTGCGCAAACGAGTCGCGCGGAAAATTATTTCTTTTCATACCTACCATTTTTCACGTCTTACTTAAACTTCGTCTGGCTTGGTGATGCGTCTGTTTATTTTCCCTTTTTTGGTGGAGCGATGATAATTTTTAGGGTTCCGTTCGATGCTTTATTTTGTTTGTTTAATGTAATTGAATTACGTACGTAGAAAGCTGTTTGGGCTGATATGTAGGATATAACTTGAACTTAACGCGAAAGGTCGCTTGGAAACGCTGAAACGGATCCCCAATCCGGAACATCATGCCCAGTATAGGGAAGACAAAATATGTCTAATAGTATCACTGATGTTAGGATGAAGATAGGTTTGCTTATAGTTAGTTGTTCTGCAATTGCTTTGGATCCTACTTTTCCTAGACGGGGGTAAAGTCATAAAAATATAATAATAACAATTGACGATGCAAAAGTAGGTACATATCTGTAAAAGATTTTTTGAATGAAAATATTTTGAGTTTGACATATAACCAGATATGTCATTTTTGGCTCATATTTCATTTTTTTTTTCTTATATTCAAAGAAGTATATTTTTTATTTTTGAATGGTATCTCTTTATTCTGCAATTATTTTACTGTACAATAATAATATCACGTATCATATTCATAACTAATTATTCCAGACTTGCTAACTATAATAAGATGATTGTATGTAATAAGTCATTAAAATTGTGTTGATTAGTAATATACCTACGATGTCAGCCATTGTACTACCAGGTCTAAATGCATAGATTCCAGATTTGATGACAGACAAACATTTGTGGGCATAAACATGTTTGTTGTATTAGATGGCTGGGTGATTTCTATGAACCATGTGAATTTACTTATAAAGATATTTTTTATTTACTTAGTCCTACAGCACAATCTCAATCATCAAATTGTGGCTACTCGTAGATGGCGCTAGTGTAAGCAAAATAAGTCACGTTTTTTTTGTTTATTTTTAGAAGTTTAATAACCTCACCTAATAGTTCGACCTTCATAATTCACACAATAAAACAGACATTAGAGCCGTTACACACTTAAAATCACATAAAACACGAATCTCCCTAACCTTTTTAATGGTCTGCGCTCACCCCACGGAAAACAAAGAAAAAAGTTTGCAAAAAATGTAGTGTGGTATAAGTATCTATAATTATATTACGAACAGACTTAGGGATGGAGCGTCTGTGTTACCATATAACAAAAATGAAGTCTTTGTGTGTTGTAATTATAAGTAATTTATTTTTTGAACAAATAGTCTAACATATACTGCAACCATTGACCACTGATGATATTAATTCATTGAATAGTTTCTTAAATCGGTGCCACCCTATACGCTTTATGGTAACAGCACAAAATAAACTGGTTACTTAAACCAGGCAGCGTTACAGATTTTGATTTTGAAAGCACTGAGCCCAAGATAACCCTTATTTAGCAGTGGGGTGAAATGTCACTATTAAAATAAGTACGAATGATACAGGCTGATAAATTAATCTCAAGTTACTTTAAAAACTTAAAAAAATATACAGTCGACATTTCTTTAGCAAAAAAATATTCAGTAACAACGAAATCTGCCGTATGGCAACACCACAGACTCTACGATTACCGCGGCCACCGAATTTATGGTCAAACTTCGCGAAGGCGCGACGGCGAGCGTTTTTATTATGATCAGCCCAGTGGACCGTGAAAGCAAGTTGCCTCGGGGTGCAGCCATTTCCATACCTCATGTCCGCTTCTGTCGCCCTAGTGCTTTCTTAATAAAACTTGAGGTTGGCTCTGGTAGTTTATTAAAATTGTTCTAAGTTGACATTGCGCGGTTGGAAAATTTTCGATAAAAAATGGTCCATTTTAATGAAAAATATATATATTTCGACACCATAATCATCTTCAATTTGATGTTTTTGTCTATTGTACCTTTATGACATATTTTACATTTAATGAATCCAAACAAATTTCATACATTCTGTTATGATAAGCCATTAGTTTACCCTTCCTAATATCATACTCATTATTACCAATGGGTACTAGAATTGTATGATGTGTTCGCCCTTTGCTATTAGCAATACTTCATTAATTGGATCTTTACTATATTTTTTATGGATTCATAAGTTTTACTTCGTGTTTTATAGATTCTTGCTTTTATAGAGGTGGTATTGCTTGCTTCAAATGATTTAAATTTCAATATCCATATATCATTCTTTATTTGTAGCCTTAATTACCCTTTCTCTTTGGTAGATCCCAGACCGAATTTTTGATACCTCTCATTACTCGAGTGCGAGAGCAGAAGAGGGTTAACTTTGAAGTATCATTGCCATTTATTAATGGTCAAGTTCAACCCGAAACTGCCACCGTCGCACCAATTACTACGACACCGCTTAACTGAATTATTAAATACTGTCATTTATTATATGATGATCGAATTAGAATTCAGTTTAGGGTGAAAATATAAAAAAGTAATCGTTCATAATAAACGGTTATGAATTATGATATCACATTAAAAAGCACTGATTTTTGCACGCTAATAAGAATTCAATCACATTATTTTTAAATTTTATAGGTTGTCTGGAGAAATCACTTCTAGCGATAAGACCGCCTAAATTGCATTAGTTTTTGTTTATTACTGTAAATGTGTGTGTGAAATAAAGAATTTTATTTATCTACTCTCATTATTTTTATGTCCTGGTTTGGTTGGTTGATGCTTCCACCAGTTTTTTTTTAAAGTACTTAAAAAACTCTCGCTATAACATGGAGGTATTTTATTGATGTTAAGATCCGTAAGTATGTTATAGCCTGAAAAACAATAGAAAATGTATTGGTACAAATTTTTCGCCGTCAATCTTTCAAAATATTTCCGTACATTATTCCACAACTAAGAATCAAACAATCTATAATCTTTGAGCATAATTTTGGCCAAACAACATTAATTACGTTTCTTTATGAATTCCATCCAATGAATTGCGAAAGCGTAAAATTGACACTTATTGCTTGTGCAAAATTTGTACGAAAAGCAATTAATCACGTCCTGTGTCCAATAAATCCCCTACGGACTTTAATTATTTTCTTATGATTTTAATTTCTACGCCGAATCCGGCTCGCTCCCCTCAAATCAAAGATTTCCCAACTGTCTCCACTCTGCTTTTTTAAAGCTAAGTTCACGACTTTTATTAATAAAGGACGAAGATAATTAATACTACTTAAATTTTGTTCAAGCATTCCCTGAAACTTAATTACAATGTTTTCTCATAACGAAATCGAAATAGCACAGGTGGCTAGAGTTTTATTTTTAGATTAACTTTTTTGTTTGGAGTTAGTTTATATATGTCAAATTTTGAGATGTTATGATATTTTATTTTTACATGACGTTCAAATGTCGTTAAATGTCACAATTTCTCCTATTTTAAACATCAAATCCCAAATACAGTTATCTGGGAGCACGGCAGTGCCCCCGCCAAGACGAGCGTGAAGCAAACACTGCCGTACCATCCTCTACAGGATCCATTTCGCCGCATTTTCAGACCCCAATATGAGAACCTTTGGATAATACTAGAACGCTGAAATTTTCGTCATCTAGTAAGATATAATAATACTTTAAATCCAAAATTTCAAGTCTGTAGGTCATTTAGTTCCGACGTTAAGCGAAAGCAAAGTTTCGCATTTTTGACAGAAAGACACTCACTCATTCATGATCATCAAAATAGAACTAGTACTTCCATTAACTCAAAGAGCTGAAATTTGGTACAGGGTTAGGGTTTATGAGCTACATAAAGGGAAATTTATAAAACTTTAATAATCGAAGTTCTGGAGTACCTGGTGACAATAATTAGATAACATAAGAGCCCAGCCAAACTAAAAGAGATCAATATACCGCCTTTAAACAATATACAAAACATAGTAGGCCTCTTCATCCGATGTCAATGTATCTTTACTGTCAAATATTTTTACTTGGGGATCGAACCCAGAACCCATGGTGTAGTAGCCGACGTCTTATATTCCTTTCAAGTTCCTACAAAAGAAGTGAAATCCCACCAATAACATTCTGTAAAAAATCTAGCCAAGTCTCGATGGAGCTGTTAGATTATCTCTAAAAAGTAATGAAATCAAGACAAAGACGTGTAAGTCTAAGGTTCCTTACTGCGATTACTTTATTATTATGGTTATTGTTGTGTGACTTGGCCGTTTAACATTCTTTATATTTTAGTGGTTTTATCAAGCCTACAATTTTCCAAGAGGCAAAGATTTGTCGTCAATAGGTAGCTTCTAGCGTTCTGGTGACAGATTGGTGTAATAGTATGGGGCGCCTGGTTTTGTATCCTTGTGTACTCTTCAACGGCCAAGTCATCCAACATTAACGATAATAATAAAGTAATTGCAGTAAGGAACCTTAGATTTGGCACATCTTTGTCTTGATTTCATTTCTTTTTAAAGATAATCTAGCAGCTCCATCGAGACTTGGCTAGATTTTTTACAGAATGTTTTTGGTGGGATATTTATTTCTTTGCAGATACTGGCATTACTTACAATAAAAATTACAATAGGATTGCTAATATTGTCCAACCTAAACATTAGTTTATAAACAAGATTGTTTGATTCAATGGGTCTTAGGTGCATTCCGTTTACAACCAGAATTCTAATGCCCCTTGCATTAGATTTGCTTGAGTTACAGAACAATCACATAATAATTATGTTATTATGTGTTACCACCAGTAAAAAAAAATATTTCTTTATATGTTAATTAATGCATCCGTTTTCTACCCTGGGTATATTATAAAAGTTAAGCCATTAAGACATTACATTTCTACTATGCTATAAAAGTTAATTACATCTTAGTAGCTAATTTCAATTTTTGATGTGGTTAATGTGGTATTTCAAAGTCCGCCTGTGCTTACAACGACAGCAGAAGAAGCAATGAAGAATATCCAAACAATAGCGACACGGACCAATTCGTAAAACGAAAAATCTCCACTCATTCATAACCATTGGTAATGGCGTCCCTAGCAATCATAGGCGAATGTCTCCGAAAACCGCGCAATTAAGCGTCGCATTTATGCAAAACAAAAGGTCCCCCGGCATTCTTCTGAAATTAGCGATGACTTCAATAAAAATAATTCTTGTCTTTCAACCAAATTGCATCGCGAAAGTCCAAGAAAGCCTTTAATTAAGGCCACCCCCACCAACCCGTAAACAGCGGGCCGTCACCTTTTATTTTTGCTAATTCTTGGCTCTTTTCTTCGCCGCATAAGTTACTTGAACCTTCGTGAGGGTTGCCAACCTCATGATGATTCCTTACTTAGTATATAAAAAAATGTTTTACACTGAAGTTCTTAAATAAATATGTAAAATATACTAACAGTTATTTATTAGGTATGAAGATTCTCTCAATTACGTTTTCAATTTAATAAGTCTTTTATTATAAGAAACTGTAATTGGTATAATAATACATAAATATCCACTAACATTCACACAGCGCCTTTTAGTCCCAAGTCAAGCTTGAAGCCTGTAGTATGGGTGCTAAGCAACGTATTAATTAATATATGTACTTATGTACTTTTTTTTTAAATACATACATAGAAACACCCAGAACAATACAAACAACCATGTTTATGCACACAAATGTTTGTACTGCCCGGTGATCGAACCCGGATCCCTGGGTGTAGTAGCCCTCATCTCAACCATTACACGAAATGGGTCGTCAAATCACATCATACTTCAAGAAAGAACATACATTTGACCAGGTACCAAAATCTAAATCGTATAGCAATGTTGATATACTAGGGGCTCCATTATAGCTGATTACTGTGACTTACATAATATCAAAATGTTGACCACCAATCTTAGTTTTAGTATCAAATTAGATATAATTTTAAGTTGTTTTTATTAAAGCGTACAATTAACATCATCATCATTTTACGTGTAAAAGTATTCAATCTAATGGGTATACCAGCAAAATATTATTATTTACAGTTTTTATGAGTACTATAGTTATAATAATAACCCATTTCATTTATTACCTACAATTATTTTTTTTAAATAACATATAATTATAACAAGCCTGTCAACCGGTAAGCAACCCTACAAAAATTCTTAACGCCTTTTTGTCACCATTTGGATTCTTTTGAAGGAACCCTTTCTTCCCATCTGCTACGCCCGTCAATATTAACTCCGGCCGACTTAAACTTTTTAATATCCGTTAAATTTTGTTACGCTCCTAATACCTTTTAAGGAGATTCTGCAAAATTTCGCACCTCCACTTAGATGAAAATAAAAAAACCCTTTGTTTAAATTTAAATTGTCACATAGAAGTGACCTACGATATGACCTGGAGGGGTTACCGCCATCGTTTAGTTACAGTAATAATAATACTGTAATATTATTACTTCGCTTTGTCTGGTACAAAAATACTGACGTATCATTATAGTAATAATGTTTTAAGGGATGCGGGAACCCCCCAGGTAAAGAGATTTAAGTGTGACCAAAAGAACGTAGATGTAACTACACATTATTATTCTATACATATATTTACATATATCAAGCAATAGAAGACAATATTATTCTATATATATATATTTACATATATCAAGCAATAGAAGAAAATTAAAATCAAAAGAAACGCAATGAATAGAACAGCAACAAATACATTTTGATTTATAGTTAAAAAAAACGCCGCAAGACAACGCTCCAAACCGAATTTCCTTAAGATTCATTAAATTATTCACGAGGGACACCCAAAGAAAAAAATAATGCAAATGAGCTGGGTAACGTTTGAAAAAAGTTGTTTTCCAACAAGAGATCGTGATGGAGACAAGGAATTTTTAATCCATTTCCTCACCGATTAATATTCAAGGCGGCCGGTCTGGTTCATCTCCTGCGATATTGCGTGGACGGCTCTTTGATTTTGAAACTAATTGCCTTCCTTTTGTAGATGGGTACATAATTATGTATCTCGGCTAGGTGATGACGTTCCGCTTGTGACGTCTGTGAAAAGACAATCTTGCTTAATGTGTATTTAAATTTTAGTGTAATGATGTTTACTGGGTGGGCAAGACCATCAAGGTAGGTATCCATCGCAGTGCGCGGCATCGTGTAATACAAATGTTAAGCACTGTTGTGTTGGGAAGAGGGCGCTGTAGCTTGTGAATTTTTTGCGTAGGAAAATATTTAATGACTTACTATTTAGAATTCTGGTTACCTTTAACAATAAATCTGTTATCAATTTGATTGAAATTGAAAAATGCTTTATTCAAATAAATCTTTACAGATACTTTTGAATCGTCAAAACAGTATATATTTGTTTTTATTAAATCTAATGACTCTACCACCGGTTCGGAATGCTGCCATCCAACGAGAAGTTCCCGGCAAGAAACTCGTGGGTTACTCTTTTCAATAATTGGTTTTACAGAGTTTGATCAAATGACAAATTATGGTCGCACAACATCAGGTGAGCGAACTGTCGTCCTGTTTAAATCTTAAGACAAAACAATGTGGAATATGGACTGTCTTTAAGTTCCGCAATTCCCACAACTCGAATGAATAATTTAAGATATTTATTTATACGTGGCGTATTAGGATCGCATTGTAAATGTCCCACACAACAACCACCAATCCGGGCCTCCGTAACCTACCATAGGTTACGGTCTAATCCGTTCGAGATGTAATTTGAGTAGGTATATCGCAGAAAGCTTTTATAATGTAATTGGTGTTTTTCATAGTTTAGATTAATTTATATTATCACTTCTACTCATAGAACTCTTATACAATCGTGCCGTGTAAACACTTAAAGATTATTATTTAGTGCAACAAAAGCTGGAACGATATATTTGTAATCTATATACCCAGAAAACAAATGCCCTGCAGTGAGACATTTTACTTTGCTTGATTGCAGTGCATTTAATATCTTTATTTTTCAATTCCATAGGGAGTACCGCCATCGCTTATTACAGTATTACGATAATGAATGATACGTCAGCATTTTTGTACCAGAAAAGGGGAAATAATATTATTGTAATACTGTTTTAAGATATCACCATCTCTTAAATCAGCATTTAAGTAAGTCCTCAAGTCAATTCATATTAAAATTGTTATTGATTCCAAAAAAGTAATATGAGTTGATAATTGTTGTTGAGCTCCCATAGTTTAAGTAAATCGCTTGCATTGGGACTAAAGAGCGCTGCTCGTAGTATGTTTAACCTATTAACCGCCGGAGTTCCAGACACAATCGATATTATTTAGTGTCTCTTGAATATATGCAAGTTCGGTGGTTAAAGGGTAAAGAAGATTTATTTAAATTGTATTAATATTTTAAAGTATTTCACATATACTCGCTATTTATAAGCGCGACACACAAGCCGCCACCGAGGCAAGAACTGAATAATTTTATTTGTTTATAATTTTAATAACTCCCCGCTCGCCCTACGTAACCCCTAGAACAAGAGGGTACGCACATACATTTTTCACGTTTCGAATACAATAAGGAATAATGTCACTTTAGAATTTGTGCAAGTGTAGAGGGCGATATGTATAGATTATCCCAGCTTTCCCTGAAATATACGGACGGTGGGCTATAAAAATATTTTTGAATGTACCAAACATGTATAACTTTGTAATTGAATCGTTGTTAGTATAAACTTAAAGCTTGATACGTTCGTGGTCCGATTACCAATCAGGTAACTTTAATGAAATGTAATCTGAATTATAAATTTTCTAGGATGGTTGCTTCATTCAGAAAATATTGTAGGTTAGGGAACTTAATTCGTGAATATTTATGGGATTTTATTGATTCACTGTGTAACGTTATATTTTGCTAGCTGTAAATTGATGTGGGTTCCTGAACCAGAACATAATATTGAATGTAAATAAAAATGGTACCCTTATATGAAAGTAACTAAAACTTTTTGCCTCCGTCCCTGCAACGCGGTGAAACAGTTTTGTAAAAATATGGCAACACGTTCTATTTTCGAATGTTCATTGCTACGCAAAGTCAACGTGCGAGATTTGAATTCCAAATTCAAAGTCGCGGTGCTCCGATTCACCTTTGTTTTTTCTTCTTATTGTTTATCTTCTTTCTTTTATTTTGTTATTGCCAGCCAGGGTCGGGTGTTTGTTTATGCATATGGGGCCACGTTTTGTATATGAAATTTTAAATTCAGATTTTTACACACCGATTCAATAAACGGGGAATTTTATTACGCATTTCTATTTTTTCCAGTTGATACTAAAGTTTTAGTAGCTCTTACGTATCATAGGATCTATAGAAAAAAGATTTTAGAGATATTGTGAGACGATTAAATACATGACTTTATCTTTGAACAATATCCCTTTGGAACTGGAGTACTTTCCCTTATGCAGAGTGCCCAAGTACGAGGAGTATAAGCTAGCGGTCACCCCTGTTGTCTTAGTAAGCATTGGTCCGGTAAAGTACCCAACAGAAGGATTACTCAATATTTTTTTTTTAAATATCTTTGATGATCATATTTGGAAAACTACTAAAATTATAAATTTATAGGAGCAAGTAGTCTAAGAATTGGTTTAGGTACGCATTGATGTAAATATTTCCCATTTTATACTGTATATTTTATAGCATACAATCGAAAATATCAAAGGATATTTACATAACACGTAGATATATTGCAAGTGTATTTTTATTTTAAAATTTAATCAGATTTTTTAAACACTTTACCTACCTAAATGTATTTTACGGATTTTCGAAAACAAATCCATTGCGATATAATGCCACAATGCCACGCTCTGTTCTATTGAATGTTGACAGAGCTTTGTTTGCACAGTAGGATGCACCATGAGCGAGTCCATTCATAGTAGAAAAATACCCTATTCATAGAAGTAGGTAACGCATCCTTATTCTGTAGCGCACCTTCTGTAAATTATAAGTATTTGTACCGGGCAGGTCAAGTAAACACCCATAATGGATTCTGTGCGACTCGCTAAATTATCATCTTGCCGGATATTGAATATATTAAGGCAATATTGCCAGATGCAAAGCGGCCGTATTTGTGTAATTGCTGATCTCGGAAGCCGGATGATGGAATGTTATGGTTATGGAAATGTGACCACGCGTCGCTTCCCAACTCTCTTAGTGAAAACATTGTTCCGTTGTTATTGATGGCTATTAACTTATTACATATACATATAGGTAAAGCTTGCGAATCGGAATCTAAGGAGCCATGGACTATACCTCTACCTTCTTGACGACTCATTTTGTGTAATGATTAAGACGTCTATTACATCAAGGGTTGCGAGTTCGATCCCCAGGCAAACATGTCTGTGCATGAAAATGTCTGTTTGTATTGGTCTGGGTGTTTTGTTTGTAAACACATACGTATGTTTTTACAAAAAAGTATATATGTTTATCAGTTGTTTCGTATCGATATTACAGGCTTATGCTTAGTTTGTTTGCTGCTTAGCTAGATGGCGTTTTGTGAATGTCAGTAGATATACATATAAATATTCTAAACTAAAGCATACCTATGTAAAGAGAATATATTATGATAACGACGACTGTCTATTAATATTTTGACGTTTGTAAGTATGCCCAATAAATACTTCCATAAGAGTTCATACATGAATTTAACTTCCCGCAAAAACGATACGTTTGGATGAAACTTTACAATCATATATTTTACACAGCAGAATATCACATAGGATATTCTATGATATTCTCGAATCGTCATGGGAACATGATTCCGTACCTAATTCTACTGCCTATCACCTTTTTAGCCTGAGACACAATATCTCTAATGATGGAAGAAATAGGTTATGGGAAGTTACATATCACCATGTAGGGGAGACCGGGGCAAGACGAGATAGCTAAGACAAAACTCGTTATACAATGAAAATAAAACTCTTTAATAACATTCTTTAACAAAAGAGATAACCATTATACATTTCTCTCTTATAATTAAACGTTGTAGCATGCAAAATCACAATTTTTTTGGCAAATAATGAAAAAATAAACTCGGCAAATTTCCCGTTTTGCCCCATAACTGGGGTAAGATGGGAAACGCTGGGGCAAAACGAGTACGCTTTTTAATCGGGTAGACAGCGTTCACAATTGTGTGCCTCTTCGTCTTCCTCATCTACTCCGGCACATGAATTACGCGCCTAACCGTGGCATGCGCCGCAGATGACCCAACCTTCCGTTGAATCTGAGTATAAGTACCCACAATAGATGCAAGCACAGTCATCATCCTCTTCTTGGGATGAACTATCTTCCGATTTTGTTTCATTTTTGCACCTTTTGGTTTGACGCTTTTCCTGCAGATTTTCCTTGTCTGTTGTCTTTTTATCTTCTTTGCAGTCTTTTTTCCAGGTCAAACTGCACAAATGATTTAAACCAATCAAAAAATATTTTTGTTGTAATCCAAACATTGTCACTGCATGTACCCCAAAACCCTGACGGAGCATCATCCAGAAGTTCTTCTTTCATCCGCTTCCGAGCGTATATTAACTTTGGCGGGACATAGTGCCAACGGCATTAAAACAAATATAGGTCAAAATCCAAGTCTTTTTTCATGAATGATTTATCGCTGTTGGCGAGCGAAGATGGCTCCCAACCACTTTTTTATTGAGTATTTTATTGAAAGACAAACGAGCAAGCGGTTTACTCGTACCTCATTTTTAAAGGGAGATGGAATAGGAAAGACACGCAAGGGAGCTTCGGGGTCTCCGGTAGCACACACTGCAAAACCCCACAAATTGTTTAACATCTTTCTAAGAGGTGTGGTGTCTTCCCGGTCCTTCGTGCCGAAGCATGGCTCTTCCACTCTTAATATCCACACTATATTATACATCATCATCATCAGCTCATTTAACATCCCCACCGAGGGGCATAAGCCTACCCATATACGGTGATTACAACCTTGGAATCTCTTCGCAGGCGTGAACAGGTTTCCACACGATGTTTTCCTTCACCGTAATAGCGTCGGATAACGTACATGTATTTTTCGAGAACTCAAAAACACATTGGTACGTGGCGGGATTAGAACCTCAGCCCTCCCGGTAGGAGGGCGACAGTCCACACAATTGAGCCACCGACGCTCATATATGCATATAAATAAACGTAAAAATCACACACTCCCTCAACTGTTTTGCGACACATCAGAATACAATTTCCCGTAGCGGATCACATGTCGACGTTTTTCATCTATCGATATCAAACGCTAAAATAAGGGAAGGTTCCCTTTATTTTATATTAAAGCGATAAACATGTCGATTGCGAACCTCACGCGTGGTCGCGCTCCTTATGGAAGCTGCGTACTATGCACGGGACAAACTAAGAGACGTATAAACGGGGGTCCCTTTTTAAGAACGTTTGTATTTTTAAAGCTCGTGCGGTTTATTTAAGGTATTATCGACTCTTATGATGAGTATATGATATATAACTGAAATGAAATGAAATGAAAAGTGTTTCTTCAGTTTAGGTCCTTAAAGAACACTTATGAATGTCAAATGAAGCTACCACTGGTTCGGGAGATAGTTTTCCACTGAGAAGAAACCAGCAAGAAACTCAGTAGTTACTCTTTTCAAAAAAATTGTGTTTAGTACAAATTCATTTGTCAAATCAAATTATATTCTCAATTTTTATCATATTAAGTATTAGTAAAAATATAATCTACGTCTATCTACTTCTAACTATTTCCATTGTTTCCTACTTCAAATTATGATTAGTAAATTTATAAGACAGGAGTAAAGAGGGTTCTCTAGGACTGGCATGCGCCCTATTTGGCATCTTCTTTTATGGAACAAACCGTGAGTAAATAAAAACTTGATTATAACTTATTTCATATGTCCCGATGTTTCGGTGACTTTGAAGTCACCGTTCATTCTGCACTATACCCGTAATAACAGTTACGATTAAAGTATGAAAATCACGAAATATACGTCAACCCATAGAAGCCTATGTGAGATGTACCCATAGGAAAGCAATTATCACAACAATTGATCAAGACTTCAAATAGTTTAGTTTTTATTTACCCCGTCAAATTGTTTTTTTTTATTGCACGATAGGCTACAAATGAAAAAATGATAAATCCTTAAGTTACAACTGAAGCCGGCCCTGAGTCCACCGCTTCAAATATGCAAGTCATGAGAAAACGCTTATCACGGGCTTAGATAGCCGCGATAGAGGCTCGATGAATTATGGCCCAACATATTGGTTGGTGATCTGCAACTAACGTAACGCATCAACTTTTTTACATATACTCGTACTTGATTTGGATATGCGTGAATAGTCAATTTACAAGAATATTTTTTTGTTAAAATCGGAAAATAATAGTTATTTAATAATTCACATTGTTATGTAATTTCGTTTAAAAACAATTTATGCGCTTGCTGGCAAGTTAATCAGCTATCGCAAGGGTCAGTGATCGGATTGGTGACTGAAAAATATACCCGTCCCTTCACTTATTAAATCTCTTCGAAGAAGACACGTCAAGACCAACCTCTCCATGGTAATGCTGTGAAACTGATTGGTTTATTAAACTATTTTAAACAAATGTTATTGGATCCATTTTCAGAATTTTGCGATCGAACCTTATTAACCTTCTCATCAACACCTACCTGCCTTATACATGTAGAGGGTTTTACACGTACTGACTCAACATGGTAGGTTATAGTCTAAATAGGGAAAGATTTTAAGAAAAATACAGCAGAACCTAACTATTATTATTACAACGGCCTAATCAGGAGTAGATATTAAGTATTTCTTTAATTGTTTGAATTTTTTTATACTTGGAATAAGACCGTATATTCGAATTTCGAGCTCTAGGTAAACCTTATTTTATACTTAAACGATCTCAAACCTTCCACTCCGATTAACTGATCCGAAGGGTCTAATCGTCCCTCGGTATCGGCTGGACACCTCCACAATGGTGTTAAAAATGAGCCCCCGTCTTCGACTGTCGGGTCTGATGGATTGCCTTTTCAAGTGATGCCCACTTATGGGGGCCATCATCAATTAGATTTATTTGCAACATTTATTTTAATCACATGACGATTTCGTTACTATTGATTGATATCTTGTATGTGCGGTTTCTAATTGGACGTAAATTTTATTTTTATTAAATTTTATCTTTTTTTTGGTGACGATAGGTATCCCACGATTGGCGCCGGATATTCCGGTGCTTAAACGTAATTCTTGCAAAAATAAAAAGTCCTTTTTTTGTATACAAACAATATGGTATATTTTTCCTCATTTATATTTAATTGTATACTAATAAATTTTACTGAAAATTCAATCAAGTTTCATATTTAGTTTCTTTCCTTTATTAAATTTCTGTGTATATATAAAAAATACTTTAATACCAAAACTTTTGCAGAAAAAAATAGACTCATTAAAAATGTTTGACCTGTATATTTTTATCTAATGTGACAGATACTTCAATAAATGTCATATTTTGTTCCCGCAAAACCTCAGTGTGAAACTAAATAGGGCAAAGACGTTAATGCCAATACAGCCACAAATCTTCCGCGTGACAGTGGCCAGTTCCTTAGCACAATAGGTGGTGACTTTAAATAAGTCCCCTCAGTTGACAAACCGCTTTCCACCCGCCTGTAGTTAATGTGCCGGACATTTAGAGTTGGGACGTTTGTACGGAGACTTTGCTTGAGGGCTTGATAACGAACAGACAGCTCAATGTTGATAGTAAACGAGTTTAGAACAATGATATTCCGTATATATAAAGGTGGAAACGCCATCCGTGGCACAATAACAAATCGCCAAAGAGAGTACAGTTAGACTGTACTCTTTTGTTTAGGTAAATGTGTTCGAAATTAGAAATATGTGTATGTATGCTGTCACTGCATTCGGAACACTTCTTTCGATTATTTTGATTGAGATACTACCAACGCCAATTATCGTAAAATGGCTAATATGGGATATAATTATGAACTCGGAGATTATGAACAAAGACAGTGTGTCCTTTTATCTTTTCAATATTAAAACCTAAAAGTTCAGGGCACACAACATGACACAAATAGATTAGATTGTATCCCAACACGTGGGCCCAAAACGGATTGGAGTGTCTTAAAAACTCCCATCCTTAAATAAATACAGTTGTTACGTAAAATAATTTAGGTAAGTCGCAATCACGGCGCCTTAGCTTGCCTTCCGAAACACGTTACGTTAAAATACTTAAAAATGAAATATTTTACTTAATTATTTTACATTAAATCCCGATCTACAAGTTTAATAGCTCTAGCCAATATTCCTTAGCCACTGTCGATTGCTGACGGTTGTCCTTACATTGTCTCGGCCGATAGGGACTGCCCGGGGCGAGACAAAAGAAACGCATCGCTCACCGCCCCACAGCATTGGTCATTCAACGTAATGTCCATACAGAGGCTATTTGTCTTGCGGATTAACTTGCTTATCGGACCTCGCCGGCTTTAAGTTATTAGCTTTTGACTTGCAAAAGTATTGAGGACTATGAAACGATGGGTATGCCTTTATGGCCTTTAGGCCAACATAAAAAGCTTTTTGAGAATGTTTTCCTAAACTAACAGTGAAGTATCATGGGAATTTCATTCATATGATGTTGATTCGTACATTATAAAAATATATTTTATATGTAGTTTGCCTAATCTTGCTTACTCCGTGACGTCATCCATGCTTACAGTAGAGGTCTGTAATGTAATTACCAAAGATAAAATAAAGACACAAAATATTGTGTCTATGCTGAATACTAGGTAGTTTCAATAGTTAATTGAAAATTGACCTTGATTTCATCACACACACCCTCAGTAATCATAGGTGTCACCATCCAAACAAATTAAGCGTAACTATACCGCAAAAACGGTAGACAATTAAGACATTAAGTTATTCGGCCGACAGGACCCAAGAGGGAACTGTAATGTCCCTCTTAGCACTTTAATAGAGCACCCCCTAGCGGTGGTCAAGAACGAGCCGGAGGCGTTCCCGGGACGTTAGTGTCCCTCCCCTTATTTGTAGCCGCAAATTAGTATCAGGGACACCCTGAAAATTCCTTAACCCTGCCTTTTAAATGACAATGAACGTTCCAGCACTACTAATAATGCCTCTAGTTTTAGGGTATTGAGGTCTTGTATTTATATACCGACATATTTTTATTTGGTGTAATTGGTTAATTCGTAAAAGGACAGTGAATAATCCATAATATCTAAAAAGTTTATTGATAAAAAAGTACCTTCCTTAAAGTAAATCTTGCTGACATGAAAATAAGCTGTATTCTAGCGGCGATTTAAACTCGTCGCTCATAACACTAGTCCACTAGGAATGTATTTTTACCGTCATTCTTAGGGCAAAAAACTTTAAACTTAGTTAAATTATAATTATAAGCAACCAAAATTTGAGCAATTCCATGTTTAATTAGACCATGTACTCGAAACTTGTACACCGCACACAACATACCCAACCGAATGAGATATTTGCCCGCAAATATGGTAATGCTAACAATGTATACATGGACGTAGACAATATCGAAGGCAAACAATTAGAGGCAAGTTAGGGCCGAAGGGTGTCGATTAAGTTACATGCATGCGGGTTGCCCTCCGACCTGAGTCAGGAAGATTAAGATTCGGGCTCTAACAAGGCAAACATCGTGGAGACGGTGTCTTGGTGTTTGCGAAAGGTAACGGATGTTAATTTAATATTCACCCCGTTGCCGCTCGATATTAATATTATGGGACAATTGTATTACTGCCTGTACATTTGGTGTTCGTGATTTATTAGGTAGCCTATAGATTTTATCTCCAAGCTGACAATATTGAAGTTGATACGTAGGCTAGGTACGAGTAGTACAAGGCACGATGTTTTACTCTAGTATACTAAAATNATGTTTGGAATAGCTATCATTTGCAATAGCTGTAGATGTAATGAACTGACGTGATAGATTTTAATGTATATCTTTCATATTACCTTAGTATATAACTAATGTTTAAGATACATCATAACACGTATAAATACTAATTTACGTGGTAACCTCAATTTCACATCTTTCTGCCGCTATCACAGTAATAGTGTAGATATATCTTTTTCGTGTTAAAGAATGAGGTTGGCAGTGAAATTACCATATAAAGAAACTTATCATTTTCACGAAAAAAAATAACTGTTCTACGTCGGCATCGCTGTCATATCATACGGCTTGTAAATTAAATAAAAAACAATATAATTACAGTATTTGGTAATTCCAATGCATTTCCTACACACATCCATTACTAAACACAAATATACTTAAGAAATCTTATGGCGTGAGCTTGTTTGAGCTAAGGTACTCACATTTACGACCATATATAAATAAATATCCACTAAGATTCAAACAGCGGTTTTTAGCCCCAAACTAAACATTAGCCTGTAATATGGATAATAAACAACGGATAAACATACTTTTACACTTTATTTTGTAAATACATACATATAAAACATAGGAAACATCCAGAATAATACAAACAGACATGCTCATGCACACAAATGTTTGTGCTGCCCGAGGAACGAACCGAGAACCTTTGCTGTAATAGCCGATGTTTCACCAATTACACCAGATCTTAGGATAAGATCTTGTTCAGGTAAAAATTGTTTTATGAAACACCAAATGAAATTCTTACTTGTCGTTTAAACGCAGCTTAGATCCTCCCACATGTTCAATTGTCGAGACAAATCACAGTCGTAAAGACAGCTCCTTCCTTCCTTGTGTGTTTCATGGTGTGACTTCAGAACTCGTAATTAAGGGTAACGACTATTGCTGTAAAAGATACGGTGTTCTTTGCACGTCTGTTTATTAAACGTGTAGAATTAAGGTGCGTTCATTAACAAGATTTGCTTTCTATTGTTCTTGGAAGCGTCACTTGTTGTTAAGAAATATTTGTTTAGAATTCGTTGTATTGGTATATTTTTTGATGATTAATCATGAACAGAAGCTTTAAAAATAAGTTCATGTAACTGAAATATATAGATGTTGCAAATAAGTTTAAAATGTGTGCTACATTGAGAATGTTAGCTTACATTACAATTATAATTATTATTTTGCTTTTTAATTAAGTTGTTTTTTTTTGTTACTTTAGTACTTAAAATATTTAAGTTTACTAGCTAACAAACGTCATAAAAAACTCAAAATAAGACTTCGATTGCAGTGTAGTCCTCATATCCAAAATCAACGATTCCTGTTAATTTATCTTTATTGTACCCTTGCATAACCACCTAATGTAAGAATAACCAAGTAACCAATAAGACAATGTCCATGACCACTTTTTTCTAAACGGTCCACAAAGCACTGTCTCGTTGACAGAACATAAACATTGCACGAACCGTGTTTTCCTTTAATTAGCATATCAATGTTGTCTTGCGCTCCGTTCTTCATTTCCATATTGAAAAAGCGGGTAAGCGTAAAAACTTTATAAGACAGTGTTCCGTATAATTATAACCCTTATAAATGAATGATGAATTCTAAAATTTTTATTGTTCTTAATAACAATGTTACTTTGTATTTTCCTAAATTTTCGAGTATCACACACATTTTTGCTTTAAAACGCATTTTATGTAACAATTGTTTACACCCGTGCTATTTTCGACTAGCTAAACAATTTTTTTTTGAGTAAAGTTCTGATAATTATTAAATTAAAACATTGCGTTATTAATTTCTCAATGTATTGTATAAAAATTTTTGATCAACTACAAAAACAACTTATATTGCTAGTTATAGGTAAGTAGCTTCTCACATTCGAATTAATTGTCGATATAAGGATACGTAAAAGTATGCAACATTTTTTTGAGTCCCATGTTCAACTCTGTTGCAATTTTATTTTATGTACCATTAATATTTTAATGAAAACAACCGTTTAAACTTTTTCTTATACATACTACTTACGAAATTCAGGTGACTTAAAAGCTAATACACTATGGTTTTAGAATTCCCACACGGATCCCCACAACTCAACACCCCCGTGTGTAACAATATGTCGGTGTGGGACGTCGCAAGGAGCCCCAAAATTATACAACGGTTGGCATTAATTTGCCATATTAATTTCCCCGTAAAACTGTGCTCGCGACATATTCCCGTGGGGTATTCGCAAGTTACCGGCCCCAATAGACTGGATGTATACAATCGTGTGTGGAACGGCTTTATGGCGCGGTAGCAATAGAAATTCCTACGCAACGCGTGTTATAGCTAATAAAACATTGCTAAAGAAACAATGTTGATTATTAAACGGTTATAATACGAGCTGTAACTTGTTATTGTTGCTAAACGTGTTTATTGAATATCTAATGTTTGATTTATAACTAGCAACATAACTGATATATATTTAACATACAATTTTCACTTTCTTGAATATTACATTCGTGGCAAAAGCTAACAACTCTTAATACTGATTCCCACCATTCGTCTTAAATTTAAAAAAAGACCTATATCGACATTTGATTCGAGCAGTGTGTTTGGCAATTGCCCCAGATCTCCCAATGCTCAAAGACACGGCGCAAGCTCCGGAATGATATTTACGATAGCCTAAACAATAGGTCCCAGTGAGCAAGAATAAAGCAATCGGAATTTGCATCTGCGATCCCGGTCTTTGCTGAAATGTTTGTACGACAGATTATGCGTAGCCAACGGGTGGTCAGTTGACCGTTATAATTCGGACGCGAAAACCTGTGACGCATAAAATATAGGGTCTGGGGAAGGGAACGTGCCATTGCATTCCTCACCTGGTGTTGATTTAGCAAAAGGTCTGCGCAAACAACGGTGCTTTTGATGGAACTGCGGCGGAAGTTGACGTTTTTGTTTTTTAAGACCGATAGTCGGCTCTACGTGGCAGCGAATTGTTTTAAATTCAGATAATCCTTCTGACATTGTACCATAGTTTGTTTGGTGATAACAATAATTGAAAACAAATAAATTTAAATTAGAGCGTCGGTGGCTCAATGGTGTGGACTGTCGCCCTCCTAACGGGAGGGCTGAGGTTCAAATCCCGCCCCGTACCAATATGATTTCGAATTTTCGAAATTAAATGTACGTTCTTCGACGCTCTTACGGTGAAGGAAAATCGTGAGGAAACCTTCATACACGCCTGCGAAGTGATTCAAAGTTTGTGTGTGAAGTCGTCCAATCCGCACTGGGCCCGCGTGGACGGCTAAGGTCTAATCACCCTATACGGGTAGGCTCGTGCCCCTCGGTGGGGACGTTTAATGAGCTGATGATGATGAAATTCAAATTCCCTTGCAAATACAAATATAAATAATAACATTAAAATGGTTACATGCTCAAATTCGTCACAAACCTCTTTACTTTTGTCTAAAGTATCGTGGATAATTTCTTTGTACCTATTTTAACTTCAATAGGATTTAGGTCTTCGGCTAAAAAACCTCTCAGAAAATATTACTTGTTAATTATTAGAAACGATTTGAGGAGGGTGGCTGGTGGAAGTTGGATGGAGGCTGCTCAGGACCGGGATGGTTGACTCTCATTGGGAGAGGCCAGCAGTGGACGATGGAGGGCTGATTGATTGAATGATTAGGAAAATGGGTCACAAATGTCTTAATTAAAAATGCTATGTATAAGAGAAAAAGAATACCTTTTGCAATTGTTTAAATACAATTTGGCGAAATATTCTTTGATTCGCGTTTAGAAATTTTTCAAGTTACTTTGAATATCAATAAAACAACATCCGGTGTATTTACACATGTATCCCTATTCTGGGCTCCAGTCGTTCAATAAGGAATGGTGTGGGGAATTTGAAAACATACAGCTCTCTAAAAGGTCATAAGTGTCTGAGATGGTCTGCAACATTCAAAGGCTGTGTTACTTTGCATTATTACATTAAATATTATTTTTAAATAAATGAATACTACACGCCTACATTGAATTTAATTTCTTCTTCAATACTATATTGCGACATGATGACTTTCGGTTTGAAGACCGCTTAAATCAACAATTACAATAATCTAATGGAATAAAGAAAGATTATAATCGATATCACATATTCAGGATAAAAAGATATATGTGACAAAACCAAAAATAAGATATTTTATATTTAATCTCTCACTACTGACTGAAATACCCGAATCCAGGCCATAAACTTTCATGATTTCCAATAGTTTAGAATCAAAGTATTCATAACACTTTATTTAACAAGCAATTCACAAATATCCTTACAGTGCCTATTTGTAACAAAGCAATTAACTAAAATTATGGGATTTTAAAAACGGATAGTCATCCGTTATATATAAATTAACGTCTGTATATCCAATATCCCGATATGATATGAAAAAATAGGTTTTCCTATGTGCTGATGCAGTTGTTCATCAGCGTGTAGTAATTTCAAATTAATAACCCTAAAAAGAAAAGATAATTAGGATAGAGATCCTAATTATCTTGTCTTTTTAGGGTAGCATGCTTCACGCATTGAACATAAAAAAAGGTTTTAATACTGCACTTTAAACCACTTTTTACTCTTAACCAAAAACAACGTACTGAAATGGTTTTACTTTTTGTGATAAAAGTTCTAATTTGGTTACGTGTGTTTCCCACAAAATGCATGCGAAGCGGCGCTAAGCCGAATATTATGAGAAGATGGCCGCCACAGGTGCCGTTAAACATCCAACTTGGGAACGCAGCCGCCAAGTCAGTCACGTCCTCCAACGATTCTGAGAAACGAGAATTTACGTTCTTCATATTATCAAGTTCAAGCAACGTTACATTATAATTTTAAATGTGGTTATAAATACATAATTACCTAAAAGAGTGAAATTGTTTCATCTTTTTTTTATATAATTAATAGTTTATTATTTGGCGTAAGAATGGACAAACATACGACCAGCAGTGGACTGCGATAGGTTTAAGAGATAAGGTGCTTTCTTAAATCGGTAAGTATTACCGTTCTCTCATATTTACTGATAGAAACGAAGAAGCAAGTTTTTACTTATTTAGGGAGAATAGTAAGAATTTCTTCTTATTCATAATCTTGTCTAATTTTATGAATATATTATTAAATTAGTGGTTTTCGAATCGATCGCACTCTATAATGGAATGTATTTCCATTATAGAGTGCGATCTACTGCGCACTTCATCACTTTTAAACGATGACCTAGATTGTCAAGTATATATTTCTTAAGTTGGTTGATCCATTTCCCTTTAATTGTCAGCGGGCTCTCTTGACTTCAATATTCCCATTACTACCATCGTTTCCTATGTTTTGCAACCTCTTCTCATTATATGGCAATAATAAAGCTTAAAGTGTTGTCTACATACTGAAGAGATACTAAAATTCAAAACCAGTATAGGTATTCATGCATCCTTATATCTCAGGGTAGATTTACTCAACATTGTTGCCAAACTTGCCGAAAATCCCCCATTTTATATCCAAGCTTTGTCGATACTATCGCCAATATCTACTAGGCAAACATGAGTCGAAGGATCTGCTGAGATTTGCGAACGTCCGATAAATTGACCGGTAATAACAAACGTAAGGGGTAAGAATGTAGATGGCTATTTAGATAATTGTTCGCGTCCGAGACCAGTGTATTGGAAAACTGTGGAGATAGGGTGGCTTTATTGCCACCCTGAGGTGGTCATTTATGGGAAAACTATCAACGGTAGGAACTGATGACTCTGCATTACGAGGAATGGATGTTTGCGAGATTGATGCGTAGCCGTAGGACAGAGCAAGCGAATCGTTACTTTTTATATTTTTTTCATGTCACTGAGCGTTTAAAGGCATTGTCTTCTGTTGTATAACTTAATCCAGAAGGATCATCATCAAGAATGTTGATTATATTTTTTCGAATCCATTTATTCAACTTGACTACAATAAATTCAAGATGCTAGTGGGAGTATTCTATTAGACAGGGTGTCTTGCAAAGTTTTAAAGTTCAGTATTCAGTAGTCGTGTTTAACATTTTTTGAGCAATGTTCCCGTTCGTACATACATTCGGTGACAGACTATGCAATAGCTTAACAGGTCAAAAGCCATACAACGGGCAATAGGGAGAGCTCGGGCTCTTAGTCAGGGATAAATCAGAAATGAAGTTTGTGAGAGAACTCAAGTTATGGCTATACTATATCGACATCCGGCGAGCTAAGGTACCTATGTTATTTAGCAACCAACATAGCTCGTCGGATCAGCAAGTTGAAGTGGAAGTTGGCAGCAGAATAGATCTGGGAATGGAGACCGCTTTTTCTCTATTAATTGATTTTTAGGGAAAATCCAAATAACACCAATTAAGCTTTAAAACAGTCTGTATCAATATAACATGCCTTAACTATGGTTTTAATTTATAAAAAAATGTTACAGCACAGATAAGCACCGACTATCAGAATGTTTTAGAACGGTAATACTTAAAATAATTTTAACTCACACACACAACAAAACAATTTCAATTCACTCATAATTCATAATAGAACTATGTTATGGCGCCATTCCATTCTCATTGTGAACTTGTAAATATATGTGCATACGACTAACACACATACGTATTTAACATAACTTGAAGGTAATGCAGCCAACTATACAAAAGTAAAATTATAACAACATTGAAACTGAGGCTACATTATCCAAATCGTGCTCTCAAGCGCTCAAGCACCAATTTATTACGTCACAACAAACAAGTCAAAAATTATGCTACATACGTGCCCCTATGCCCCATAAAACAGCACCGTGAATTTCATATATCTGCACAACTTAGAAGTCATAAAGCATAAATGGCATTCAAATGGTGATGTTATTTTGCCGCCGACACTGGGTAATTTATTTCCGCGGGATTCATAATTTTCTTTTATTCACTTTATGTTGATTTTCCTTGGAGTATGAGTCGGTAACGATAATATTATTGCAACGACCCCAGTGTGTGCCGGGCTCTCGGCGATGTGTTATTTCTTGTTGTTATTGCGGGTTATGGGTTGTCTTCACAGTGACGGTAATTAAATAATGATGGGCCTTTTAGGTTTGTTTTACACTTGTGTGCTAAGATAAGTGGCAATGGCTTCGGTGCAATTCCATAGAAATTTGCGCTAATGGTACTTATGTGTATGGTTACAACGTTAGTGAAAGCTTCTTTTATATCAATAAAACAAGCCTCTTAAACAGCTAATTTGATAAATAATCTAGGTTATCTTGTAAATATTTAGCGTACTATGGGACACAATATTAGATTTGATTGTTATTTTATTGCTGCAAATTATTCAATTCAATGCCTATTATTTATTATGATAAAACAATGTTAATGTAAATATTAAAGAGACATAAACTGGGCATGTACATAATGTCATATACAACAACTGGATTGTTTTCAAAATAATATTGATGTTAATTATTGAATCGCAATTATTATAGACCAAAAGCTATTTGTTTTTCAAACAACACTACGAGGATAACACTGCTAGCTGATAAGCTAGCAGTGTTAGCTAGAGTTGATGTGATAACATCAACTCTCTTAAACTTTCACCAAAATTAAAGTTTCAATATGTAGATGCGTCGAATAAAAAACATGGCACCCTTCTCAGTTAACTGGATCTCGAAGGTCTTGACAATTGATATCCCTCGGGAGCGAGAGGAATATAAATAAACTGGTCACTGGTCAGGGCTGATTAGAACCGTGAATCGACGGATTGGAAAGGATTTATTTTCAAATTGTAGAAGACACGTGACGTTATAATTGTAAGGATATAACTTTACTTTTTAGACCTATGATATTATTAACAAAGAAAGGTATTATAAATAACTTAAAATATTTGTTTTAAAAACTATGGTTTTGCGTAAAGCCATAGTAAACCTAATTAAGTAACATTGATTATGAAAATATTGATTCACAAACCATTAGGATAATAAGCCCCCATATGGTTCGAAACAATGGATGATTGGATGATTATTTTGAAAATAATTTACATTCACAAATTTTCTTATTTAAACACTGACAGATAACTAATTAATGTTGCACATAAATTTAAGCATAGCCCACAAGCTTTAAAAAGATATACTACTAATGAATAACATAAATAAGTTCAACTCATCATCAACCTATAAAGTCCTACTGCAGGGGCTCAGGCCTTCCTACAGTCATACTCATACACCACACGCGGACTCAGTGCAGCAATAAGTATATGACATTATTTGAATTAAATAAAATCTTTAATTAAAAGTATGAACGTTAAATAGCTAAACGAGTAAATATTATGTTTATTTTAAATATTTTGCAGGAAATATTGATGCCGTTAACAATATAATTTAGCAGACTTACTTTAGCTTATTAAGTGAGTCACAACTAAAGAACAGAATACAACGAGTTATTGTAGTTTGCTTTGTTGCACACTCATTCCGACCATAACACGCTACAACACTGAAAAAGTAACTATAAAAAGAATTAGTCGAAGTTACAAAATAAAAGTTACCGAAATAAAGTCGTAGATATAGTTGTAATAAGTATTATAATATGTATGTAGTATAAATTGCCACATTTACATTCACCATTATAAATAAAAAAATCTCATACCTTAGCGTATCCACACTATTTCAGCAAACACACAACAATCCCACACTTGGCATTCGTAATGCGAAGTGAAATCAGTGCGGTGGTAAAAATCAAATCGAGTGGCCGATAAACAGCCCGGCTCCCAAATTTTGATTACGCCAATTTTGATACTTATTCTTATATAAAACCAAACGTTTTGGTAAAGTGTGATTTTTTATAAAGCGGGTCCCGTATATTGATCTGATTCGAGGACTTTTTGAGGAAGGACAATAAAACATCTATTGTCCTGCGGGGATAGTTATCCCCACCAGTCATTGTATATATATTACATAAATATTTATTAACAAAATATGTATGTAATGTCAAGTGTGAATAAGTGTTTTAGATTTTCTTATAGTCAAAGTAAAGTTGGTTTTTGGATTTTAACTAATAATAAGTAACATTTCTATTGAAGTGTCCAGAAGGAGACTTTAGCCTTTTCAATGATACTTATTGATTGTGATAAGTTGTTGAGATAAGTAAGACGTTAAAGACGTAGTTGACATGTCTCCAGAAGATAGATCCGAAATTCACTGAAATGCAATTACAAAATGTAATATGTAGTCAAATAGTTGAGTTACATGAGTGAACTCGCATTTACATATGTAATTGGAAGCAAAACAATTAAATTTTAATTTCTTACTTAAACTACCTAAATATCATTCATGACATGGTTTTCTTACCTTTAAAGGGACCCAAAAACGCGCGGGTAAAAAATTCGCTGATGTCGATATTGTTATGGCGGTTTTCGAAAATTGGGGTACGGTTATTGCATGTCATTAGGAATTATGGCTTCCGAGGTGGAAGAAAAATTTGCCAACGGTGAGGTGGCAGCTAAAATTCTCGCGATAATATAATTATTGGAAATTTATTCGACATTCTCGTAGGTTTATGTCGCCGGTGTTGATTGTGCGCCACAGAATATTTGGGGACTTTTTATAGCATGAAAATCTACTAGATTGCCATTATTGTATTTTACATATTTTCAGGTCAATATTATGTTAACTTACTAGTGTATACCTCGACGTGTAAGTCATGCATCAATATAAAAAGACGTGTGTGTGTGGATTATATATACTATATCATAAAAAATATGTTTGGGGTTATTTAAACTCCAAAAACACCTGCGGGCTAAAAAAATGTAATGAGTCTATTTCAAAATATGTCGCAAAGACTTCAATAACAAAGCCACATAATCATTTTTTTCATTATTTATTATTCGTCAAAACCCAAAATTATGTCAAAACACATATAACAAATCAGACTCCACATTTACGGTACAAACAGGCACGAATATTTAAAACAACACTGCTCTCAGCGGTAAGTGCAAATGCTATCAGCGATAAGCAGCATTGGATTTTCTGATCACGTCTTGAAGGCGTTCAGCATCCACACCCTCCCTTCTTTATGACTAATGACGAGCTCACATGCCTCGACACACCTCATGAAGCATACTCTCCAAAACACCCCGCCCTTAACACTAAGGCTTAAAGTCCATTTTCCAGTACAAACGCGTGATGCCTTAAAGTGTGAACGTTTTACATTCAAATCATACAGCTTCCTGACCCTGATTAATGTTATTTCTTTGCCACCATTTGTTAGCGTCTTTATGAACGCGTGTCATATGCTGTTCGTATTATTAGGCTTAGAACACGATTTCCAGATGACTGTTAAGAATCCAAATGGCGCTGCCATTCTTTAAGTGAGTCTAAATTATAACGACAAATCAGTTTGATCGTATTTTGAAGTCGCGATATAGAAAATACAAATTAAAAAATCATTGTAAATAAATATTACAGCTACTTACACTACGTCATCATTCACCAATCAAATGAATACCCTTACACTTATTTTAATGCAAACATCATTTTGTTATCAAAAGACATGTACAGATGCATGTTTGCTGCACAATCTTTGGTGAAGCGATCCTTACACCATACAAGTCATCAAAGAACCACATATCAATTAATCATTTTTTATCTATCTATACTAATATATAAGCTGAAGAGTTTGTTTGTTTGAACGCGCTAATCTCAGGAACTACTGGTTCGATTTGAAAAATTCTTCCAGTGTTAGATAGCTTATTTCGAGGAAGGCTATAAGCTATATATCACGCTACGAGTAATAGAAGCGGAGCAACAATGAAGAATGTTTCAAAATCGGGGGTAATTTTTCATACTTGGAGCATCCGCTGCGTACGCTGAGTAAACGGTTAAATTTTACAAAAGTCATGTATAGAGTATTGTTCTCCTTTTAAAGGTCTACAAAAACTTTGCGACAGCATATGTCTATCTTTTAAGGTTAGCTCACTATAACATATTTTTTGCTAAAAAAATCTGAAATTGACCCCGAAACCTTTAAAGTTGGAGGGAGGGGAAATCCTACGTATAGTGATAAATGAAAGTACCGTGTTATCCCGAATATAATGAGCCAGCCGCGGGCAAAAGCTAGTTATTTAATATTTTACTTTAGGTAAACTATTGAAAAGCAACCATTTATAAATGACATATAGAAATCCACATTTGGTCACATGTAAAGTTGATCAATCAAACCACGGAGAAATAAATAAGGAAGTACCAAACCTTTAGACAAGATAAAAAACATACTTCTGCCTGTTAAACCACTATTTATTCAAAGAGCCAAATTAAATAATTGTCTTAGGTAAGTGCGTAATAACTCAAAGGGTGAGATGTGCCAATTCCATCGAGTTAAGTAATTCGGTAAGTTTTCAACAAATATTTGAGTAGCTCTCATTTGTAAGACGTCTGCGCTCGCGGCGAGTCTAAGACAAATGAATAACGAGATAAAGAAACTCGCCGAGTCTTAATTCATTAATTAACCTAATTGTATTTGAGCTACATCCATTATTATTGTGTTTGTCTGAAATCGTAGGCGTAGATTAAGTTAAATAAAGGAAGGATACTGTCGAATGGAATGAAGGTTAAAAAAATTTGGTTTCCAAAATGTGACTGAACTTGACAGCAAAATTTCCAGCAAAAAAAAAGGAAAATGCTGTCTGGAAAAGACACATTTGCATACACTCATAAAAATTCTATTGATTTTTATTTATAGTAAGCGATTTTAAAGCAAAAAAAATGTATGTGTCATTAACGTTGTTTTCCAGGTATCATCGTATTCTTAAAAATATACGAGTACATTATTATTGGAGGAAAACATATTTAAGTATTTTAATAAATATTAGTATTAAAAGCACAATATATGCATAAAAGCAAAAAACTTGTATTTAATGTTAAATGTCATATTTTTATAAAATAATTACAAATTGTGCTCTCTCTGTGTCTTAGGTACTCTGTTCAAATTGCGCTGGCGTTGTAAGAATTGCTTGATTGCTAAAGAAAGGGGTTAAATCAAAAAGTTTACGCAAGAAAAATTTGACCAATTTGGAGTATAAGTAAACGGCGAATACCGCTCTGGGGAGTTTTGCAAGATTTTTCACTTTCAACGTTAATTACTAAAGAAAGTAAGACCGAACAGAAAGTATTTTAACAATTTTAAACCTTATCCCAATGTCAGAAGTACAAAATGCTACCATGTCCCTGTTACCGAAAGTACAATAAATCTTAGCTACTTTGTTTCGAAGTTTAAGCTAATCAATTAATTTGTTTGTTGACATTTCTCAAAGTAAAAAAGGCGACTTTCCAAACTTTTTAAAAGTGAAAGGTAAAATAAACGTTATTTCAGTGAACTTTTAAAGAAAAGCTAAATAAGGTACTATGTTGTCTCTGGTAAGGTTTTATGAAAAAATAGTTTTGATTTTTCTCATATAAACAAATCTAACTAAACCAAAGGTGGCAAGATTTTGGTGACATTTAGACCACACAAAGTTCGACATGTCTTATTATCATTTATTATATTATTTTTATTAGAGTTTATAAATATCTGAAATAATTTTGAGGTAATGCGACTGTTAAACGGAATTGTTCAAACCGAAACAAACCATTTTTTTTGATAAGTACAAATATTAATTGTGTTCATAGAGATATCTGTTTTATTGGTCTGAGTGTTTCTATGTATAATGGGTATATGTTTACAAAACAAGTATATATAAGTATGTAAATTTATGCTTGTAAAACAGCTTATTTATAAAGCTGTGTTCCAGCTGAAGGGTTACTTAGCTGAACTAACTAATACTTAACATTCTTACAGCAAAATATGGCAATATTAAATGCACTGTTCTCATAACCAAAAAGAACTCTAAAATTCCTTTACTCAATTAAGTCTTTACAAGGTAATTTTGAATCGTTAAATTAGTAATTAAGTTTAAAATAGTTGATGAGGTATACCACCGGTTCGGACAGTGGATTCTACTGAGAAGAGCTTTTTAATCATCTATCTATCTTTCCATTTACAAGCATTTTAACTTATACATGTCAGTACATTTTAATCCTTTATCCACAGTGTAATAGCCTTCCCTCAAACGACATCATTTAACTTTAATTTTAAATATATTGATAATTCTATCCTAATTTGTGAAATTTCATTAAATATCTTAAAACATTTCGCCACAAAGGATTTCTACCCATAGATATGCTCTACCTGTGTCCTGCTGTGCTATGATGTCTCTTTTCGGGATCATGGGTGTATTTTTTAGATCAGTTTTCCATTTAACACAAGTAAGTGATCTATGAATGTATTTGAGAGTACGCTATTGATCATTGTCTATCAATTTATCATATATATTCTTACTTATTATACATATTGGTACTTGCTATTGTAGTCAGTTTCCCCTCTTCCAGGTATGAGTATACCTACGTATTAAACAATAAATTTCTCGCATAACGTATCACCACCATAACCAAACTTTCTAGATAAAATAGAAAAAATAGTCCCCCTACCGATACAAGCCCGTAACATTTTATCATAGGTGTAATGGAAATACCGATAGTAAAAAAGTTCATCCTCAACTTATTTGTGAACTTTTCCCTATCAAATGTTTATTGTTTTTGTTTTGATGGTGTATGTTTGTGAAATTTATGAAAAACAATCGGTTACGCGATCGTATTTGGATTATTCTTGTAATTTTAATAGTTGATACGATTAAGCCTTAAACCACATGACGGCAATACTAATTAACTAATGGATACTTAAGGGAGTTTGTTACGCTTATACAAGAACATTACTTAATCGATGATCATGAAATTTCGTAAACATATTTTTGGCAAGATAAAAAGTACCATAGAAGAAGAATAAATTAAATTTTTTGGCACACAATTATATACATTCAACGACAAAAACATTTATTAATAATAGTAAGTGCCAAATATGATTGCCGCTGTAATTCAGTGAAATCATGGCGGGCAATGAAAAAGTAACAATGACAATAATAAAAAAATACATTAAATTTCCACGTCTACTATACGAACAATAAAGTTGATAAGTATAATAATTTTGGTATTTGTATAACTACAATGCCTTCCATATACATATTAAAAGTGCGTCTAACTCAAAATAAGAACATTGAGAGAACACAGGAAAACAAATCCCCAAAAAGAAATTTCTCTAAAGACACATAGCGCAGGCATCAGGTAGAGCTCGGCCAAGATCAACATGTTGCCAACACTTCACGGACACTCAATTTAAAAAGTTTGCGCTCTTTGTTTTGTCCTGAACAAACTCAATTAAGTGCCCTTTGCCCTTAGAATGTTTAATTTCACGTTTTCTTTTAAGTAGCTAAGTTGTGTTTAACTTGCTCTATGCCACTGTTTGGATTTTTTGAAAAGGGCAGTGAGCTAGCCGTTAGATTTTAAATATGCAACTTCCACATAACAAAAATTGTTAGAACGATCTTTGTTAATGTATAGTGCAGTTACGACGAAAAAAATATTTTTAACAGTTTCATCGCCGACTGCTTTACGTTGGTCTCCTAATCTTAATCCATAACCAGCAATGCTTTCTGTACTTTAGACTAATTGATTCTGAATGGAAAATAGCTTCTAATATCTATATGCAAAACCTTTTTAATGCGATACTCTCATTTTGAGGGTTCCGTAGCCAAATGGCAAAAAAACGGAACCCTTATAGATTCGTCAAGTCTGTCTGTCTGCCTGTCCGTCCGTCCGAATAATACAATCCCGTTTTTCTCCGAAACTGTAAGCACTACACTATTCAAACTTTGTGAGTATATGTATTCTGTAAACCGCTATTAGGTTTTGATAAGAAACTTGAAAAAATGTAATATATTAAGGGGTTCCCCATATATTGAACTGAAACTCAAAAATGTTTTTTCATCGAACCTTCCCGTGTGGGGCATCAATGTGTAGAGCTTGAAAAATGATATCGAGGTTTCTAATATCACTTTTTTTATAAATTGAATAGTTTGCGCGAGAGACACTTCCAAAGTTAAAAAAAATGTGTGTGGGGACAATCTCTTAATTCCCCCTCTAATTTCTTAATTATGGGGTTGATAAAATCGAAAAAATTTATGATGTACATTACCATAAAATCTAACAACTAAATTTAGTTTGAACGATTTCTGGTAAGTAGTTTTTTTATACGTCAAAAACGGTGAACCACTATTTTTCATATTAAAGCTGTAGTAGGTGGTAATAAAAACACATAATTTTATGATACTTGCTGCTCCGGAACCCTCCACGGTTGATTCCGACTCGCGCTTGGCCAATTTTTATTCTTCAATTAAATCTGTAGGTATATCTATTAACGTCACAATGAAACAGAATAATCAAAAATTGTTTTGGGTCAAATAAATATACAATGTCTTCTCAACCCACAAATCTGAGCCGTATACACAAGCAGCCCGTATCAGTAAGCATTTTAATCAGCCCTGACAAGTTGCAGGCAATCAGAGGCGAGTGGAAATGGGTGTTCCGAAATTAGAATTGAATGTAAATGTGCGGGTCTTATCGCGGATTATAGTGTAGTCTGCGAGCGCGAGATAGTTGTGGGTCGCCGGGACGGTGGGCTTACGGGCCCTCTTGTACTTCCAGCTTAAAATGAACTCCTAGAGTTTATGATGTCCTGGTACCACGGATGTATTTTTTTAGGTACTTTTGATAATTATTATGGTAATTGAGGTGGAGCAAGCATCAAAAATGGACTTTTGATTATGATGAAGCATTTTTGAATTAACCAAAATACATTTTGAGTGTCTCAGTATAAAATATATTGAATGAAACCAATTTTATTAATTAAATCGTAATTGCCAAATTTTGATAATTTTACTTCTTTCCTTGGTGACTTTCCAGCTAACTTTCGCAAGTAGACTGTCCACCGGGCCAGAGGGCATCTTACGCTACACTTGCAAATTACATTTGGAATTGTAACTACTCGTTATCTTACGTAAACCTTATGAGGTTAAACAATACACCGACCGTTACTTTTCATAATTCTATTACAGGTACCATGACATACAAACAGTATTTAAACAGTTATTGTTAAACAAGTTATTTGAGATATTATCAAATTGCAACAAAAGAATAAAAAAGGAAAGATAAAAGGTCGTATCTCAGTTCCTGTATTCCAAAACTTTGTAAAAATAAACAATTAATATGTGTTATGTACGCGTAGGTATTTACTAATTATATTATATTGCCCGTTTGAAGTTTCAACAATTAATTATAGGATCTGGCAGGCTGCATCGCCCATATAACATAAGGATATACTAGCCAATTAAGCGTTGCTATTAAGCATAATATAATCTCAACATCATAACTAACATATCCAAGGCTCAAAAGGTACTGGCCGTAACCCAAAGCCCGTATCTACGGAACCACTTTAACAAATTTTCGTCGCAACTAATCCGCCCTTTTCCGACACTACCCCCTACATGTCCTGTTCTATGCCAGTTATAAGGATATTATCCTAAAATAAATTTGGATACGGCTTTAACTGAATGTTGGGATTAAGTTACTTAATTAATCATTTCTAAAGTCACTTTAAACGTTAAGTATTACTCCATACATTCATTGTATTAGAAAGTTTTAATGAAACAATTAGGTACAATGAGAAGCTAGTTGTATTTTTGATACAAAACGAATGCATGTACGTGATAATATCAATAATTATGGGATGTAAAACTTTAATCCAACAAATTTCGGGGCACAAATCAACTTAATTTGAATAAATTTAAATAAATTCTTACAAGGCTTAAGTGACCCTTCAACACACATTGGACCAACATGGCAGACTTCAGCCTAGAACTGGTAATAATGGCAAAATCATTGGGAGAAGCGTTATCTAGCAGTGGACTCTGTATTTCGAGGGATCCTAATTACTGACACTCATTATTGGAGCGTCAAGGTTCGTTACTAAAGTATAGATATTCCTTATAGTTCGGTTGCGTGTCTTTGAATCCTGCGAAGAAACGTCACTCTAGCTACAGTAGTTTTATCGTACTTAGTTATTAGAATATTACTTAATATCGCTTTTCCTCTTGTCATTTCTGTTTTGCTGTTCATATACTTTATTGGTTGAAGTATGCAGGCAGTGAAACTTCTGAAAATAGCCTTAAGTCACAGACTTACAATTATAAGTAGCTAGTAACTTGTGACGTAAAGTCACAAGTTACTAGCTACTTATAGCTATATTATATTTATACATGTGTTATGTATATTATATTTTTAAATGTTTGTTTATGTATTAAATTTGGTATGCTGTAACATAATCTGCTGAAGCTAAATTATAAACCTATACAATCTTTGGATACTATGAGAAATATTCTAATAGTAACGATTTTAGTTTGAAATCCAAATAGACGTCATTAAATCAGCCCGGGACTAACATTCAAACTGGCATTAGTTCTGCGGTAGTTAGCGAACCGGTGTACCTTCCTATGAAAAGGGGCTTGACTCGAAGCGTTTTAAAGAGTTATAATTTTAAGTGTCATTGTTATTGAATGACTCTTATATTTTGAATGAAGAATACGTTTTTTTTTACTGGGGTTTTTAAATCCTTTCTTTTAACATGTAATGCCTAATTCCATAAATGCACGAGGAAAATCACTTCAACTTATTTCCATTTTTTTTTCAAATTAAAAAAATACTACTAGTCTTAGTGTTTTTAAGAAAGTACTTATTCCTTTAAAGTAAGTTCGATCATTATTTGATTTTCGTATCTAGATATTTTAAATTATATACAAAACAATTATTGGCAAAACTCTCATTTGTTTGTTTCATCCAAATAATATACAAAGGCAAACTGAACGCCTAACTATGCATTGCTCATCAATGCCAGTTCATCAAAAACTAAATTACTTATTTTACGCATTAGGTTTGTTCTTATCAACACCGCTTACCAAACCGCCGCGTCTCACCCGCCTGTCAATCCGAGCAAACCGCGCATTACGCCAAATGGCCCGAGTAACCCGGGATTCCGGGACCGGGTGAGCCAAGGGAAATAGTAACGTACCGCACGCGAGCTTATGGACAATAAAGCAATGTTACACACTCGCACTACAGATACTACCGGCGAAATGGACCTTGTTATTAGATGAGTACATGGCTTTATTAACTTTATTACGTATTACACATCAGATTGTAAAAGGGTCGTTTGTCAGTTGTTCTTGAATCATCGCGTATTAAATACTCTTAATTTATATGTTTGATAAAAGCCTTGAATACTAGTAAACATATGAGCTGTATGTAATGTTATATCTTATCTTAAATCTACTACAATATTATGTATAGTTAAACAAACTGGTCAAAAAGTCAATAAAATACAACATGAAGGAAAAGTAAACAAAAATGAAATTATTTACAGTTCAATTATTAAAACAACATAGGTATAAAATTTTCGCAAACAAAACTTAAACTGAAAGCACAATTATAATCCTGCTAAGTTCTTATCTTCATAAAAGTATTACTCCTTTTTCTTTAAATGTTTAAACTACATCTACCACGAACAAGTAAAAATTCACAAAATCGATGCAATACATTCAAGTTATACGCATTACAAAGTCGTCCCGCAAAATATTCAGTCGCAGGCCGCATTATCGCCGTTTGACTTCACATTAAATCTTAGAGGCGTCACATAAATAACAGAAACTTTTATCCCGCCCGAAATAAGCACTCAAAAATGCAAAGAGCAGAACGTTATAAAGCACGTTCACTAAATTTATTTTGTTTCGCACAATTCAAATAACCATAATTCACCGGCCGACCTAAGCCTATCTAACGATATAATGAAACGGAACTTCGAGCACAGCTAAGTTAGGGAAAACGCGTATTTACCGGAGATAAAGACGTTCCTGCCGATTTATTGATACCGACTGTTAAATGAGGGACTTTAATTTGACTTCAGGTGGGGCAACTTTGCCAGTGAGCGTAAGTCTAAAGAAAATTTAAAAATGATAAGACATGTAAGTCCATAAGGTTTGGTTATGGATAAAGCTTTGTGCTTTTAAATTTATTCGATCAGAATCTATTAATCAACCACCCTATAATCATAGACTTCTAAACATATACAAATCTTTGCCTAGAATATCCTATTGCGGGCACAGGCCCCATAGTAATTGAGTACCCATAAGAAAAAATAATAAGGTAAATTGAACCTATCACTTAAATTTAAGATTTTAATTATTTCTTTGAAAAGTACACATAATAACAAAAACTTCTTTCTACTAAACTGTACAACAGTTTGTTGGCAGTAGCTGATGAATGATGGTCACCATTCTAGTATACATGAACTAAATCTGGCTTCAGATCTCCATAGAAATCTAAATAATATTCTTCACACCAAAAGAGAGATTATTTCCAAAACTCACCCCCGACACATCGACATCAATTATTAACTTAGCTCCCTGAATCATTTTTTTTTTGCATTTAACCCGATATCAGATATGACGTTCATAACCTTCCTATATTACAATGTAGATAGGTAATAACCAAAGTTGGTTATACTTAGAGAGACATTTTAAAAGTCTAGATACTAGACATCTTATCTCATTTGACGAAAGTATACCCAAGTAAACTCAAATTAATACCATTCGCACGAGACGTCCGAAAACTTTTCACATCGCAGAAGCAGACGGAAAACTTACAAAAACCACTCCAGCGTACCACCTGACTTCGTACTTAAAGTCCGATTCGGGCGCCATCTTGGCGTTGTATAATTAGGTTGTTTGCATTCGGAGCGCGCGCGAAGTATGAATTCCACCTAGTGTCTGACATCGGACCTTTGGATCTATATCATTTCCTCGCATTACACTCACGACACTGCCTGCAAGGGTCGGAGGGATGCTCGGAGTGCAAAAATTACGCGATAAGAAATTTAAAATGAACATGATTTTGCAGTTTTCTCATATGCATACGAAGGATTAATTACATAACCATATAATTTTGGGAAACCCGCAACATCTTGATCTTAAATATTATTAAAATGTTAACCAATAAAGTACTAGACATCTATTAGCGGTGAGCATTGGACAAAGCTGTGCAATTATTTCAATGTGTATTTTTAATTCCGTCTGCTCAATGCTGGGCAGACGGAATTAAAAATAAAAGTACCTTTTAAAGGTTCGATTGAATGATAGTGTGTTTCCTACGCCGTCGCTCGCGGGATAAGTGTCGTACAATGCAGTAATACTCGTATTTCTATTTCATAAAAATAAAATCCTCGTTAAATACTAAGTAGCATGTAAAAATCTTTTAATATAATCAAAAAAATAAATAAACAATGACGTCTTCATCTTGACGCATCTCCCCGGGATACCATAGAAGAAATTAAAGTAAACAAAATCCGAAATCTCCATTTTCCCGTTAACTAACCGTTTCCAACCCTTGTTTGTCGAAGTCTACACACCCATTTGTTCCCAGACGTCCCTAAACACAATATAAATGTTACCATTGAAAAATATTAATCTCGGAATGCTGCTTAATAGATATTTATGCATGGTCGGAACCAATTACTATGAAGGCTTCCTACGAAATGCATTTTATCAGTTGTTTACTGCCTATTATCGATACAATTTATCGCTTCAATAGCTTTTTGATAAATTCAATAAGGATCATCATGGTATTAAATGTGTACCTTGTTTGTTGAAATCGGTGAGAATAAATATATTACATACTTACACTATTAATTATGTTGGTTCTATTAAGAAAGTTTGGTTGAGGATAGCACAAGTAAAGCACCTATAACACTGGTCAGTTATCGAATGGATGGCCGAAAAATATGACCGGGTCCTTACGAGAACCATGGGCTTAGAAGCTCAGCTACTACTCAGTAAGCTAGTTCAACTAGATACTATTGAATCCGCAGCCTGATGGTTTAATTCACTTCTTGATTACATTACATTAATAATTACGACCTCGGGATTTCTGGCTTATTCCAGAAGCACTCTGTGTAACTGTGGTGCCCTTCAGACAATAGAACACCTACTATCTTGACCGAACTGTCCATCTTCGTGCGGCTTCCGGGACCTCTGGATTGCAAATGAAAGGGCGATCAAAGTGGCCTAATATTGATCGAATTATCATAATTATTTAACTTGTGAATCCATATCGAATCGATACTAGAAGTCTAATGTAACAGATCAAAATGACTAGGGTTTATCCAGTGTGGTCGAAAAAATGAATGACGAAGGACGACTTTTACAGACTAATGCAGCATGATAGAATTATCGAATTATGTTAACCTTATCCTTCCGGCGAAACATTTCTCTAATAAATATTCTACACATATCAGTTACGAATACGCTCCGTCTAGACATCTATATTTATAGTTATCTTCCCATATACGATGGCACGAATGTTCGATTATGCACAGACAGGTTCATAACATCTTTTTTTGTAGCTCCGTACTATGACTGGGAACTGATACATAATTGATCATTTTAACGCTGAATGAAGCTTCACCACTTTTAAAAACCTTTAGTGAGGATTTAAGTTCAAAGTGGAAATACCTAGCTAGGTAAACAATTCAACTATATTCAATATTAATTAACCGAATAGTCTTAATACGCACTTCAATAATTTAAAAAACATTTTTATTTTGAGGAACTACTGCAGAAATCGATTCAAACCAACTCTTTAAGTTCGCTCAGCGATCCAGTAGAGATCAACATGTTTTGTGTTTCAAGATCTTTAGAAAAAAGATTAATGAGGTCATTAAAGTAGCCAGGACTCAATCTAAGTGAATATCAGTGTATTCTGATTAAACAATTACTTACACACCAAAGATATTTGATACATGCTATCATATATACTTGTATTTTATTTTTTTATTATAGAATGTTATGAAAGTTAATTTGAATATTCTTTTTAATGTATAATATGATCAGGACGGTCAGTTTGCTCACCTGATAGTAAGTGACACGTATGTCCATGACAGAGCAGTATTGAAGAAAAACAGTTACTATATAAAAATACTATTTTTCGTTAATACCGCCCTGCGCCCGTCATTCAAGACAACCGATGTTTGGACCAGTACCGGGTAATCAAAAATAAAATAAAAAAGTAAATTGGAGGACCGGGAGCAAAATGAGGCAGATTTGTGTCCAGCAGTGCATTAAAGAAATTACATTCAATCATAAAAGAATTAAGGACGGAAAAAAGGTTTTTCAAATATTCCAAACATGTCCAAGCATTATGAATTCCAACATCAATCGCGTCAATTATGTCCAGTGTGTAAGGAACAAAAGCGAAACAACCCAAATTAAAAATGCGCGAAAAAGAAACACCTAGAGAAGGGGGCAAGCGACAGGTTATGACAAATATGTGAGCCGATCGCGTTAATGAAAATGAACCTTTTTGATGAAAAAAATGAGGGAACAGAAGAACGCGTTGTTTGTGTAGCAGGACTGAACAGCGTTGATAGTAGGGAGTACATTTAAATGAATACTTACCTTAATAACTGGACTCAGCATTTCAATTTTATTGAAAGCGAGTAGTGAAGACCTAAGAACTCACTCTCTTTATATAACCTAGAAAATAGATAATGTAGCTATCTATTTGTGTCAAGAGTTGTTAGAGAGTGTGTAATGTTGTTCTTTAAAATTATACAGCTTAAGAAATCCTTGAGCTTTTAGTATTTCTGAAATCGTTACAAAACCTTACAATAGTATTAGCAACGAGATCAATATGTTGTCCTCATTTTAGGAGAAAATAAATAAATAAATTTAATGTGCAGTTACTAAGTTAGCACATAACAGTGTAAAATGTCAATGCTACTGGAAAATTATGTTTGCAATGTTCACCTTAATAATTTTAGGTATCCACCAAAAAGGCGTATAACAAGTAACAGCTAAAATTTTCCACATCAGCATCGTTTAGTAGACAAATGGTTTAATTAACCTGATGGCGACGTGACTGATCGCCTTGGGCTCGTGCTTCGCAATTAGAAACACTTGCAAATCTCATACCAATTAGGCAGCTTCCCAAATCCGCGCCCTTCTAATTGTTTTTGAATGCGTAACTGTAGTTTGTGTCGGTGATTTATGCTCATTTGCTAACTTTCCGCAGAGTTCCATTTAACTGCTGCATGTGAGATTAGTTTTTTAATATGTTGGATCGTTATGAAATGTGCGGAAACTTGTACTTCTCCCGTTTGACTGTAAGCAGCTTCATTGAGTTGCATTGAACGTTTGAGATTTAGATCCTTGTAAGGTGGACATTAAATGTTCTACAAAAACTAGTTTTGAATAGGTGATCCGTTCGGATATAAAGAAAGTGAAAATTTTTTAAAAATATAATACGTTTGTACTGATCCCTTATCAGAAAAGGATTTAAGCCTGAGATTTTAAAATCTTTAAAGTTAATAAAATAACGGATACATTATTTTCACCTGTGCACTAACATGTAGGTTTATAAGTAACCCAAATCATAACGTTGAATGAACTGAAGAAAATGGAACTGAAATAAATAAATACATACCCCGATTCACGATTTCAATTGAAACTGAAGTCTGTATACCATAAAAGGTTTACATAAACAAACATCGCCCTGTGGCTGCAAGCATACAAAAGAAACAGAATACGACATCAATCCAAATCTATTCTTCGCGGAGCTCTAACAAAAAGAAGGTAACTCTAAAACAGACACCACTGGAGACTTCTTTTGAATAATTCGCACTCCAGAAACAGACAAACGCACGTTGGACGGAGTCTGCAGCCTTGACAGCTAATTAGGACCTTATTGTTATACTAATCTTACCGCAAACTGCAGCTTTTGAATCCTTAAACCTAAAATTTTAAAGTTCAAAGTCGATAAGCCGAGTGAATGTGTTTCATTAATTCCTTTCTTAAATATTTCGAGTGGTGGAAAAATACAATAATCCACAGTGAATGGCGAGCATTGTATTGAATCGCTGTCCAGGAAGGATGTTTTGTCGGGGTGTTCTTTTTATTGCCGAATTTGCGTTTTATGGGCCGTCACAAAGGGAGTGTTGAGGGAATGTGACAATTGCACACCCGAGTCCTGTCTGTTTCTTTTTTTTATTCTGAGCGTATGATCAACTTGTAATCATGTTCAGAAAATTAAATTGTTACATCATCTTCAATATAATTGAACCATTAATCCAACATTTAAATTAAAAACTATTATAAATATCCAAATGAAATAATATCCACTGACATTCACGCCATCACTGCCATCTAATCCCAACTACTCATTACCCTGTAATATGGGTATTAAAGAACGAATAAACATCTTATATTATTTTTTGTGTAATTAAATACATATTACACACAGAGAACACCCAGACCAATACAAACAGAATGTACATGCACACAAAATAATGTTTGTTCAGCTCGGGGATCAAACCCGGATCGAATGTAGTAGCCGACGTCTCAATCATTATACCAAATGGGTCGGTGGGTGAATAACAGATCAAATTAATAGTGACCATCAACTAAAATCTCGCTTCAAAGGCTTGATCCCTTTTAATAATTTCTCGAGTGTTACCCCTGTCTCACTTGCAGCCTATGTCCAGATGTAGGTGACTTTGAAATATCACCGATATTAGTAACTTTGGGGATGGCTGGTCACTGCTTTGAGAACTCTTTGTTTTAATCATCCCATACGTACCGTATGGGATGATGTTTAGCATTCAACGAAGCGGTGAAATGATATTGAAATGGAGATACTTCTGTATCTTGTATTAAAGTACCTACTTATGTGTTGGCTATGTATTTTACTTACTTTACATCAAATATGTTAAAATAGATAGATTTTTTATTGTGTCTGGATTAATGTAATGCGTCCTACCCATTCTTACATTTGCAGCTAAGAGATGCATGCAGTGGGCCGATTACTTGTGTCACAGAAAGTGACCGCGTCTTCGCAAGCGTAGTGTAGGATGCTCACGGGCCGCTTGCGAAAGTTGAATGCTGAATGAGAAAAGCGGAGAACTTGCATATCTAGAACCTACTCGTAACATTTCGCTTGGAAATCAAATAAGAGAGTTTATGTACGATTATTATGAAACATGTTATCATAACGATTGACCATTCCATTATTTATTATGGAATTGTTAAATATCATATCCTTATTCTTTATCTTTACTTTTTATTAGGATCCATAACTATGTATTTTAATTACACATTTACAACTTTATACTTCTACATGTATGTACATTTTCGCATGATTAAAAAACTTTTGTTGGTTTAATCACAGTATTGTCACCAGGAGCGCATAGACCGCTGAAGTCAATAAACGGAATCAGACACGGGCGTCGCGGTCGGACGTGACACAGCACTTGACGACGGTCACTTTATTGCTGACCTCCGTCTGCCGCTGCTCTCCTAATCACCATGTCGATACTCGTTAATTCAATTCAGCAGTTTTTTTTGAGTCCCTTCGTCTTTTTGTTGCAAGAGGAAGTATTTTACAAATTTAGCCAGCAAATAAGAAAAACAATTTGTGTATACATTAAAGTTGATATTTTTATTTAAAAATTACTTAAAAATAATAAAAAAACAGTTAGACTTGATCCCTGAGAGAAACTCAGGAATCAAGTCAGAAATTATACCATTCGTAAGAGTTTAAAGTTGCCGTGGGCAGTGTATGTCGCAGATCCGATGGCCGTTGAAGCAGACGAGTTCTTTCTTTCTTTTTTCTTTCTATGATATCATATACAAAATGGAGGAAACCTATGGGCAGCAGTGGACAGCAGTAGGCTGAAGAAAAATTATGAAAAAGCAAAATGGAGATATGTTTGTTTATACAATATTGTTTATGTTTATTATAGAACCTATTTGCACATCGCTTCCAACTTGGAGAATCAAATTCCAAATCATCATCATACTCAAGCTACGAGGATCACAAATAAATATTTAGATTATAAAGTTTATTCAATCGTCCTTTATTAATTAAGGTCGTATATGCGGGAAACTTCGGGCCATTAGTCGAAAGATAAACAAGCGTTCTAGCGGGCAGTTATAATAATCTCTCATCAAATTTACTTGACCCCTGCGAAGGGCTTAAGCTCTTAAATTGAGCTGGAAATTTCTTTCACGGACGTGATTGTGCACTTGCTATTGTCCATTCCCTTATACGCAGTGTTGCACTTGAGTTTTGATGTTGGTGTATAATTGTTAGGGTTCAATATGATATATTACGTCGGATTCATAAATTGGAATACTGAGTAGATTCAAAATGAAATGTTAAACTTTATTGTATGTTGCGCTCACCGCCATTTGTTTCCAACAATAAGGCAGGTTCAACATTAAGAAAATGGTTTTGAAATTCTATATCGAATTTGACTCGAGTAGACGATTTAAATTCATCTTAAAACTAATGTAATGTGGATTATTTTTGGCTACTTTTATTTTCACAAGAAATGAGTCCTTAACATAGCTGGTATGATTAATGGCTGGACTGTTACAAATAAATATCTGTGATTTACCAAAATAAAATTCATAAATAATATTTTAATAAATTATGAGTGATTCCGTAAAAATAATACGTAATTTAATGTATGTACTTATTTGAACTTTCCGAATCCGCGTCCGAGGATCATAGCCGCCCATTTAAACTTTTCTAACTGTACAGACCGTAGCTCGTTACCGAAGGATTATTAAATATTGAAACAGTGTTTGCCAGATGAAAGCTGCTTCCTAGACGACCAGTGTGTAAATCCAACGTAGCCAGAACAAAGAGCGATTATTTATGCAAGGATTTGTTTTAACAAGATGATTTCGTTTTGTGGAAATAAATTCATGCGCGCATAGAAATGTTGAAGTAAAATGAAGTGGGAGTGAGCTTGGTATGGTACAAAGTACTGTGGCGAACTCTTTGTAGTATTTTATTTAATTGTTTATGCTAGCAACTGTCGCCTTAAAAATGTTAATGAGCTTTTTTTAGCATCAATCAAAAATTTTAATATGCATTCCTTTTCCACACAGCATGAACGACTATAGTCCTAAATTAGAAGTATGGGCCAACGGCTTATCGTGCTTTCCCAAGCACGGATAAATACCATCGAATTTCAATAATAAAAAAAACGATGTCGCGATATTCTTCACAATTTATTGATAATATGCCTACTATTCGTGATCGGATTCGGAACGAGCTTATCCGACAACGTACCAAAGTGGTCGACGTGGGTTACCGAGTTGCCAAGTTGAAAAGGGCTTGGGCCGGACATATGTGCCGAAGATATACGACGAGCGATGGAGTAAGCGAGTTCTGGATTGGACACCCCGGATAGCCAGCAGAAGAAGTGTAGGCAGATCACCCGCCCGATGGTCCGATGATGTCAGGGAGATCCTAGGCCCAGTTTAGAGAAGGGTGACGGACAACCGTTCCCAGTGGAGGAAAGTTGGAGAGGCGTATGCCCAACGGTGGGCAAACACGCTGAGGAAGAAGAAGAAGATGGCTACTATAAATATACTAATAGGCCTCAAATATATAAAATAACACTAACGAAATTGCAATTTAATGTTTGCTAAATGTTTTCACCAGTTGCGGATTACTTGAACGATTTTTTCCATGGTGCTCTTTACGCTTCACGTTCATTTCGAATCACAGTGCGAATAGGGAAATATTGTTTCACAAACGAAGCGTCCTTTAACGGTATCTAACAAAACATGTTTCTGTATTCAACATCACGAACTGTCCGATTGCGTCTGCTATTAGACGCTGATCCGGAGGTAAGCTCCGGTGATTGTGGGATTAGGCGAGGATGTACTGAAAAAAGAAGAGTCCCCAAACGGATTTGATCCGCCATTTTTCATATCCATTGTACTATTTATTTCTCTTATTGTGTATCAGATTTGGTTTAATTTAAGTTCCTTATTTTTCAAATGTTGTGGGCTTGATATATCGAAACATTCTTAGAGTATATGGGTATATGCTGCGTTTCGTTTGTATGCAATTAACGTATTAAGCTGTTAATGACGTTGTCATATTGTGTCTGGAATCCTGGCAATCAAAAGGTTAAAGTCAATAATTACTGATAGTCCAAGTGTAGCTTCCACAGGTTCGAAATACCCCATACAAGCTAAAAAAATTCTTAATTAAAATTAGTACTTAAATGCATTTTCTTTTTTATGTAATTTATATATCAGCCACTAAATTTAAAGCCCTATTTGTATAATATGAAATCATTTTTTGATGTTCTCTCTCTCTCTTCAACTTATCGCAGTCCACTGCTGGATATAGGTCTCCCACATTTATTTTTTGATGTGCCTATCTGGAATCCTGGCAGTCAATAAGTGATATTTTTTATTCATTGTTATATGCTGATGATGATGATGATGTTATATACTGACGTTATAAAGGAAATTAGATCCACGCAAAGAATAATATATCAACGCAATCAATAAATTTAGGATGGATTCGCGTGAACATAGTTGCGGAATTCGGAAAAGTAACTTCACAGTCTTAGTTAATCGTTGATCTAGGACACAATATCTATATTACAATTAGTATATCCTGATGATTTTTTTATAATAAAAAAATAAATATCCAATGATATTTACACAACGCCCTTTAGCCCCAAGTTAAGTGTGGCCTGTATTTACGGGTACTAAACAACTGATAAACATACTTATATACATTATTTTTTAAATACATTCATATTATACATAGAAAACATCCATACCAATTCAAACAGACATGTTCATGCACACAATGTTTGTACTGCCCGGGATCGAATCCACAAGCCGACATCTCAACCATTACACCAAATAGGTCGTCAAAAAATACAGTAAGGCTTTGGTCTGCGTAATTTGAAGTTAATCTTTTAATGGTGGACTCATTAGTGCATTTACATTAATAACACTTTGGTTCCGTGTTTCTTGTGTACATTACCATTCAGTATAGTTAATTACAACTTTGTCACTGGACCTGCTCAGCTGTGACAATCAAAAAGGTCTCTAAATTCTTCCGACGATTTTGAAATCAACTTTCCAAATTCAATACAAACGTATTCAATTCGGAGCTAAGCCAAAACCGGTTCAGTTATCATCCCCCCGCACCCAGGGTGTTTAATTGTGAAAAGAAATCTTTGCTCTTTGTCAGCGCGTGCCACCCCCACCCTATTGATTTCTTTTGTTTTATGCTGATTGAGACACCTTCGCGAACCGCGACCCTCTCGAACGCCTGACAAAACACTTTATACAGTTGCCAGTGGCAAAAATTCGAGTGTTAACATTTTTTAGTTCACAATCGCACTTTATTTGATAGGGTTACGATGATGAATTTCATTAGTTCAATAAAGAGTACGGAGGACGAACCTAATCATTGCAGTTAAACATGTATTATTAATTAAGCGTATTTCAGAGTTCTATTTAAGCAGATTGGATATATTTATAAAGATTATTGTTAAAATAATATATTTAAACAAAGAAGCTAATTCTGAATTTATATTGACAAAAATATTATTGTAAGCTTTTAGCCACAAAAAAAAATACAATAAGCACCGATTTGCTAATCGTAGAGAAATACCCCATCCCAAGTCACGCGTGAACGAGACACATAAATCTTCGTCAGCCCATATCTATCCCGCAAGTGTCAATCTGCATCCCCCTTCTGATGCAAATCGATTCTTACAGCTCGAAAAATAAAGTTGAATTCAAGTTATTCCAATTGTAGCCGCGTAAAGCCAATCAGCATTAGTCCCTTTGAAGATAGCTTCGACGCTCATTTCGCTCGTGATTGACTGTAAGTTAAGAAAAAATTAGATTGCCACCTCAACTGTAGATAGCATCGATGATTTTATTCCAAGTACTCGCTAATGGGGGTCTGTTTTATCTCGAGCCTTTAATGTCCTTATGCGGGCGACAATAACAAGATTTTGACACATTAATGACGCGCTGGATTATTTGGATTATGCAATCAACGACATTCAATCAGCTTGTATACAATAAATTTAATTTTGGTGTCTTAATTTGATTAGTGTTTGGTTGTTTTGATACCATAATTATAGCGTATCTTATGTTTTGAGAAAACAATCAAGATCTTGTCAGGAAACAATGTATTGAACGCCGTTACAAAAAAAAACATATCATATGCACTTTTACTACTACAACAGGAAACTATGCTATGAAAATTGAAGTGCTGCAATTCTAGGTACAATGGAAAATCCATTAAATCTGTGCACATATAAATATACAAAGCCTGGCTTAAGTTAGAGAATACTGGGGATAGATTTAATTTTTCTCATAAATCATTTTTTTTTGTCTTTTGTAGGTTTTTATATGAAAGGCAATTAAACGTTTTCACTAGTTTTAAAATTAAAAGGCTGGCTTGATGCAATACGGTATTTACAAGCGTAAAGATATTTTTGTGAACTATGTAAATAGTAAAAATTAAATTAATTTGTATATTTTCAGTAAAGCTCATGTCTAAAATGATAAAGTTGATAAGTTTGCCGTGCAATAAGTTTACACCTATACTTTTGGTTTGGCGCAGTTTCCGACGTCACTCAGAAATAGTACCTAATACAGCTAGTTAGCGTAATATGTTTCGTTATAAAACGTTTCAATAAAAACAAAGATGTCCGAACCAACCATCGTTGATCGTCAAAGACTTACAAAACAAGCGGAGGCGATACCCCACGCATCCTAAACAAACACCATCACCCGAGTGCGTCCGCACTTCGATTTTCGATTTCGCCCACTACATTAATTCGGGTGTTCATTAAAAATGCCATCAAGTCTCCCGTTAACGAAGTGTTGAGCAATTAAGTCGCCGCTGACGTCACACCCTTACCCTGAGCACCTTCTTGAGGGTCTCTTTGAGCCGAAGATGCTTGGAATAGGAAAATTGATTCGTGATCGACGGTGGACGTTATAATTTAAATTATGGAACGTAATCAGAATCGTAAGAGGTCAGCATATGAAGTACGATTATTGAATCGTTCACGTACTTATATGAAGAAAGAAAGAAAGCATTTTGTATAATAATAATATCCTGAGACGCTCAATCAGCGCCACCTAGCCTTTAGGGGTAGGTGGCGCTTTTTTAACGTCTAAGCATTTAGTCTGTAATATGGATACGAAACAACAGATAAACATGATATACTTTTTTGGAAATACATACATATTTTACATAGAAAACGTCAAGACCAATACAAACAAACATATGCATGCATACAAAATGTTCGGACTGTCCGGGGATCGAACCCGGTACCCTTAGTGTAGTACAATATTGACAAAAAAGTTTATAAGTATGTCTATCCGTTGTTTAGTACCCATATTACTTGCTTAGTTTGAGGTAAGATGGCGCTGTGTGAATGTTAGTGGATATTTATTTAATTGGACATATACTGCTTACACCTATTACTTATGGCATCACTGATACGGGCCCAGTAATATTCTTACTTGTCACGTAAAGATAAGAAGTCACTGTGTATAGCAATTTCACTTACTGTCTCACTCTTTATTAGTTTAGGACACACAAATATACTAAAAGCTAGTAACTGCTTTTATTTACAGCAACGCCCTAAGCCGAGGTTCGCGTCCCACTCTGGGACACCCCTTAAGCCCGTTACATACATTTTTGGGCTGAGAGCCATCTGCGCTCGCCAATTGTCCGGTGAAGCTGTGAAGGCCACCTGCGGCCAACAGCAATAAGTCATTCGTTAACAATATTATAAAAGATCTTTCTTTAAATCGCAAGGTATCTTTATTGCCTCTGGATGACAACTAAATATCGGTTAGGATAAAGCCGTTTTAATATCTGTCTCTAATTGAGCTAAGCGCCAAATACCCCAGAGATTGATCCATAAAAAAATCTGTTTTGTTTTCATAAAGTAAGCAATTTACCTTTTCTCATTTTTCGAAGCAGCTGTCGCAGTCTTATTAAGACGCACCTGTCAATCTTGCGTTTCTTTTATTTTCAATTCCTCCCGTCGAGTTTTCGTAACAGAACGTGGATTATTACAAAAAATGAACACCCTCAATATGCCTTCTTTTATTTTCGTAATTATTTTGTTGTTACTAATTTATTGCAAGAAAAAATGACGTTCCAGATATTAAAATAATATCCAAGTTTGGTTAAGAAGAAGAGCGAAGGGTTCTGGCATATGTTAATAGTAGAACGGCCAGTTTTGGCTTTACTTACTTACATCTCGTCAATGCATTCAGTTGTTCATATTTTACTCTTGTAACAATGTAAGAAGAAAAATATTTTCATCTTTTTTAATTTACTGGATTAGCCTAAGTTAGAGATATGTGAATAGTAACAATTTCATAAAAATACTTGCGCGATCAGAAAACGAAGGCACTAGCCGCTACGTCATCGACCCTTAACCTGTTAAATATAAATGGTCAGTCAGTTAGTCGCGTAACCTAATTGAAGTACGATTAAGGTAGGTGATTATCTTTAAACTATTGTATTTCTTGATTTTTATCTCAGGAATATTAACAAAGACGATTCATCGAGACAGTCTGTCGGCAGATTAAATTAACACACACACGCAGGGTGATTTAATTCCAGCAGACCAGCCGACAATGAAGGGATACCCGGGTATCCGGCTCGCCACTTATTCCGCTGGCCTAAGCAAATTTTCACCCGGCTATGTTGATTTTTCGCCGGATTCCTATTTCTTCACTTCTGATTATATTATTCCATACTTTGTGTAAACAATGGCTGTTCCCCAACCCTACACTATTGCTTCGTCGCGTTGCAAGTATGGAGGCGGACTCTAAAGTATCTCTTTAATTTATATAATTTGGCAAACGTTTGATTATGTTTAAAAATATTAACTATTGTTTTATAAAATGAATTTAGTCAACCCGACAAAAATGTATACCATGACCAAATCACCAAGGCAACCAAAAGGTGTCTGTTGTAAGTTGTTCATAATCTATTGTGCGAAATTAATAGAAAGTTTACGCAATCTAAGTGCAGACTGTGGCTATTACGTAACGTACCATTAATCACCCTTAGAGTATAAAGAACCTTTTTTATTTGAATGTAAATACGTCTTACTTATAAATAAAAAAAAAATCACAAAATTCGCGCCATAGAGCAATATCGAGCGCCATTTAATAGTCGCATTTGCAAAATCCCACTCCACCCACGTTTAGCGTTTCATAAATATTTTTACGTAGCTCTAACCGCTGTAAAAGGTTTTTGTATACGTTGCTTTTTGGCTCCTTTTGGCAGCTAATCCAATATTGACCGCTGGCAGGCTATTGACTTTGTTTGCGTTACTCATAATAATTCGCCGACGGTACCGCCTTCTATTATTCACAATACCAATTTGCACGAGTTGTTTTCTTACGAGTCCAAAAGACCCCTCAAAATTGTTTGCTTTTAATTTCTAGTAACATAATAAGTAATTATGAAAAATACAGTCATTGTAGCTTTCATTTTTGTTTGCTAAAGTTTATTAATTAAATAATTATAAGCATTACAAAACGTTTCATTATTTACCTACCTGTAAGATATATGTTGTCATTCCATAGAGTAAGGATTGACAACATGTACCATGTTGAAAGGATTCTACTTTTAAGTAGTTTCCTATAATTTTTCCCAGTCTTTAAACTTTCTTATATTGTTGATGTAATAAATATTTTTATGTCTTTCTAAGCATTGTTGCAAGGAACAAAAATCGGCCTTTTATATGCACAACTGTATACTAGTATTATGAACATGTTAAAATCATGTAACAAATGCGATTTAAATACTTACTCTGTGTAACAAAAATAATTCCAGAATTCAGAAATTACTATGTTTAAAGTTTAGGTTTTCTTTTTGAAAAACAATATGAAATACCTTTACCAAAACACAGTATTTGAAAAGAACTCGCCTAATGTCCGAATACACCACAAAAAGAAGTTTCCGCTTCGAACAAAGACCGTTGCGGTATCTAAATGTTAATCTTTGGTCAGTCGCGCAAAAATTATGTTTTTCGGACACGTACAAACTCACCGGAGTGGAAGTGGGTTATCCTGCAAGCTTCATTTAATTTACTTAAGCGAATATCGGACACAACCTGTATATCATCTACGCTCCGACGCCTTATCTAGGAAAGGGTAATTAAATTTCAAAATTCGTTATGTGAAAACGTTTGGGTTTTGTGAATAAATAATAATCACTTACATCAGTGAAGAACATAGTGAATCAAAAGTTTTTTTTTTTCAATGCTAATTAGGTTTGACTAAATTTGTTTTCACATGGAATTCCTGTTTCACATATAACACCGGTAATACAGGTAGGTATTACATGTATGAAGCAACAAAACTCGTAAGTTGTTATTATGACAGGAGGAATAGGTGCGCATGGGGTGAGAATGTTAGTGGCCCCAGTTTATCTTTACCTCAGCACGTGGTAAGTCGATTATGAAGAAGAATTATTTCAAGAGTGGACTGCATATCGAAATTGATTTTCCACGCAGAGGACATGGTATTATAAAACAAAGGTTTTCTATAACAAACGTAATTGATTATACAGTAGACAATCACCTACTCCTGAATAATAGAAAAATAATGAATAATATAAATTATTTCATTCCACACAAAGCATTTGTAAAATGGTAATGTAAAGCATTATGTGAAATCTGCTTAGTACGCTCAAACAACCTTAATGCTTGAAAAATCTCATTGCTTCTAATGCTAGTACCGCTTTCAAAGGCTTCGTTTTATTTCGCGTCAATTCTTACAAAGCCAAATGACTCCAATTTGAATATGTAATGGAGGCTCAAGATAATCGGCGGGCTTACACTAATAAAGGCGCGCCAACTTTAAAACGGGAACCGTTTGAAAGAATCGAACAATCGAATCGGTATTCGGGGGGTCGAATAATTTATTCGAGTGTGGACGCCATTTTGCGGCGGGGTTCGCTATCGCAACTGCGGCGCCTTAAGACATTGATGCTGATTCTTTTTTTATTATGCTCCCCTGGTATCCTTAAAGACGCTAATATAAAGCGGCCATATATAAATAAGCCTCCTTTGTAAAGATTCCGTAGCAGACAGGAAGACTGGCTCCCTCACCCGCGGAAAACAATCTAAATTACATTTTCACGCAACTTCAAATGTCTTATTAATTACTTACGACTTTTCAATGCAATAAATTTTCTTTTAACGCCTCCTCTCCAAATCGGCTTATACACAAGACTGGTTTTGCATACTGATCACTCAATTGTGCTTTTAGGAACTTAAGTTATTTCGGACCCTAATGAAACAGATTGTTCATTATAAAATATACAGCTTGTATGTATTGAAGTTAACAAAGCAATTGCATTAAAGGTTTATGCTGAAGTACTCGTAGTGTTATCTTTCACGCATTAAATAATTTATTGTGGAGTACATAGAAGCTTCGATTTAACAAAAGTACCACTTCATGAGCAATTACGCATGTAACTTTTTTCTATAATCAAATAAGATTTTCAAATTCAAAAAGTAGAGGACATTCAATGGCCAAAATGTTATTTAAATATTTCTTATTTCGAGCTATTTTTCAATACGCTATGGAGAGCATAGAAATATAACGCTTGTTTTAACATATTGTAAAGAGATTCTCTATTTCCTTACATTTGCCCGTTATAAATAAAGTGAATCCGCACTATTTGTCCCAAACGAAATCCTCAGTCAAATAGAAAATACCTGGCAATGATTTAGCGTAGTCTACCGACAGCCGCGATATGCCGTCATCACCTTAGCAATAGGGGTCATCCCTCAAGCCAGATAATAGAGGGGAATGAAGGGATAGTGTCGCATCCCCGGGGATTTGTCAAACAAATGTGCGACCGTGTATCGGAAAGAAATGCCGGCCCACCAGAGCCCGTTAAGGCTATTTATGGGTGATTCCGCAACGCTTTTTTATTAATAAAACGTATATTATGCGCGCAAGTGCGTTTTATACCGTCCTTTCCATTCTTCGCGGACATTATCGTCCTTCTTCGGACATCCAATAATATCGATTCGTTTTCGACGCTCATATTGAAATACAACGACGCAAGTTTTTATGTTTTTGTTTTCTGAATGTTTTGTTTGTAACTGGAGGCGCAGGTATCGATGTGTGTTTACCTCATGGGTAGCAAAGTAGTTATGCAAACATGCACGATATTGATACGGGAACTTTGACAGACGTAAGAAAAACAAAAGTCGCATTTATGAGCATAATACCACGCGGTATGGCAGATAACGCTGGGGGATATATTGATGTGTTTGACTTGAAAAAAGAAATAAACTGAGATCTTTACATTGTTTTGCTAACCTAAGAAACTTTTTGTACAAGGTTTACAAAATATGTCTATGGAAAAAGTATTCATTGATCTATAATAATTTTCTCAGCCATTTTCAAAACTCACAGTCATAAATGGTTATCCAAGGTCTCAAAAACTAAATAATAATGATAATCAAACTTAGGAAAAGAAATCTGCTATTTTTTGCGCAAAACCATATTAAAACAAACCGGAAATCAATTTTAAAGTACTACACTTACCAAAACCAAAATACCATTTTTATATTTAAAACTTTAATTAATTATTTCCTATAGAATACTATAAATCTTTTACCCATGACTTTATTCTATTGATACACAATATAAAACCATAGCATGTACATAATTCCATATTAAACTAAAATGCATTTTGTATTTTTTTCATATCATCATCATCAGCTCATTAAACGTCCCCACCGAGGGGCACGAGCCTACCCGTATAGGGTGATTAGGCCAAGCTTTGAATTTATTCGCAGGCGTGCGCAGGTATCCTCACGATGTTTCCTTCACCGTAATAAAAGTAAAAAAATATCTTAAAACAAACAAACACTAAAAGCAATCCTCGACGCGTCCAGAAGGGTTATGTTTTATTAAAATAAACTCCCGCAAATTCCGCAATCACTGGTAATTGTCGGGAATAAAATCATTAATTTCAAACCGAATAACGCATTAAAAGTAACAGCTTGCTCGGTTATCCCGGAGGGAACAGGGTTATTACAGATCCACGGGCAACCGTTAGTGTACGATTGCCGTTACCCTTCTACTCAGAGAAACAAGTAATTCTGAAGATTGATGCCAACTTTGTAATCAAAACAAGAGTTTAAACTGACAGTTAATTCAGATCGCCCAAAATTTTATAGACGATATGGGTCAATAACAAAAACTTTTTTCAAAACTGATTGTCAATGTCTTTAAATGTGTATGATTAACATATTGCAATACTAATTATTATTGAACAATTCTATCGGACAAAATTAACATAGCATAGATTTTTTACTTTAAACATAATGTAATTTCTCCTGACAAATTACGATACTGAGTTAGTGCTCTCAAATGTAAACAGTAACTAGTTCTAACGTATTATGTTTTATTTAAATAAACGAAAAACTACAATACTCGTATGTAGGCAGTGTTAGCTGATCAGTCTATTGCTAATCCCTAAATTGAGCCCTTGCTCAAAATTAGTTTCACTCCTCGTGTATATTTTTCGAATAGGTGTTCAAATAACCTACCTGGGGTCCAATGTTTAAATGTATGAACATGTTTGTGTGGATTTGACTAATCATCATATATGGTCAATTGGTTATGTGTTTTATACAAACACATTTAAAAGAAATAAATCTATTTGCGACATAAACATTCCCATTTTTGGTCTGAGAAATCATTCATAATTTCATAGCAAATACAGTGATCACTCTGATAAAAAAATGTAAGTACAAATTCACTAAACATAACACAAGGAAACCACGTCGTTATAAGCCAAGGTTTACCCAAACGTAAAAGGTGCGCTCTCAATAACAATATAACAGCTTAATCTAGCCCCTTGAACATAACAGTGCTAATTCCAGAGGCGTACCTCGGCCCATATTCTTATAAATTAATTACTTGTAATCTACTCATGAAACGAGACTTACAGAAATGAAGTTACAACGTCGTCCAAAATTGTGGTAGAAGCGATGACAGGTAAGCGATTTATGGTAGTATAAAGCCTTAAAATCTAGCTTAATAAGTATAACCGTGTATTATTAAAGCAGAAATAAAATAACTATTCCAAAAGAAACATATTATGGAACATCTACAGACTAAAGGTAAGTACTGTTATGTAAAATTTACTTAATTATAATTTTATAGTTACACAGTATACAGAGTTCTAGATTTTTACTAAGTACTTATTCATAAAAACAGCTTTGTTAGAAAATATAATTATGTCTCATGAATAATTATGTGATCAAATAACATACTTACAAAAGGATTTGTTCGACGCATATATAATTAATGCATCTGCGAGCCAAATAGTAGGTGGATTCAAAACCCACCTAAAGTCCTTTTATACCAGCACATTAGTTTCTATTACTAAACATATATTATCAACGTAAGTTTCAAATTCTAACAATTAAAACAGCATTAAATCTTATGACTTAGACCACGCCATGCCACGGTTTCATAGTAGGTCTCGCTCAGTAACGACTTAATGTCTCGCCGAGAACAAACTCTGAATTAGAAATGAACCCTCGCAAAGTCCCCGTTTAATAAGACACACATGCCATGGTTCTACGATACTTTGTCGCAATTCGACTTGAGACTTGTCTGCTATTAGTGAAATTAACAACCCTCATAAAAATTTAAAGCTGTGACTGATGTGTTGGTAATCAACTTGTTGTTGTAGACTGTGCTTTTATGTTTTAGAGTTATGGATAGTCTAGTAGGCATCTTGTAAAAACTTTTGTGCAATAAGTTCTCGAGTCTTAAAACAAAGCTATTGTTAGCATATGCATTTTATTTCATTGGAAAAAAATGCTTGAGTTTTTTATTTAGAATGATGTTTCTTCTATTACATTATCATCATCAGCCTATAACGTCCCATTGTGAGACTCAAGGCTTCCGCCATAGCATTGCTATGGGTAGATTGGACCGTAACCAATCACGCGGAATAGTGAAGGTAACCATCTACCATCCTACGATAGTAGCCGAGACTTAACGAGCCCTCCGAAGCACGAAATTTAATCTTAATGCACGAATTATCTTTATTTTTGGACGATCAGGTGTATCAGCCTATAATATCTTAACCAAACTAGGAAAATTCACACCACGTGACTTTCACTATAAGGTCGCTTAGCGGGATTCGAAATTACGACTCCTGGATCACGCAGCGAGGTAAGCACAACGCTCTGATCATTAAACCACGGAGGATGTTTATTAAGCTTCGATTCTTAATCATGAAATCAATATTGTTATCATATAAATGCAGTAACAAATACGACTTATACCATTCAGATGAGCAGACTCGCAAGCAGTTTTAATTTACCCGCTCCGCATAGGGGAGGTGTCCCCATGATCGCTCCTTATCCACTACGCAAACATTCTTTACAAGGGCTTTTCTCATTCCATTCACTCCTCCAGAGGTTATCTTTTATTATTTCTCCCGGTATCCTCTTTTTATTGCCACTCATATTGACTTTTTATACGGTTCACGAATAAATACATTTTGATTTTCGCCCGCGTACGCACAGTTCATCAGACGGTGAATTAGCACGCTCCGAGTGTCTCGTAAAGCATTTTGTGATGCAATAAAAAAGGAATTATATTTTTTCTACTTCACACCGTTTTTTTGAATCGGTTAGGTCGTAGATGTACAGAGCATTGTTTTACTTCAGTTTTGAGGAACTGAAAAGGAGTTATTTTCGTATTATTAGTTTGAATTGTATCAAACTGTCAGTAAACTATTTTTTTACTCAGCTAGTTTGTAGTCTTATTTTGTTAGTTATTTTCAGTAATTATATTTTCTGTGCTTACGTTATTATGGTGTATATTATTATAGGTAAAAGGAATTGACCACAGAACGCAATAGACTTCAGGTCTAGAATTAATAGCATGCACAAAATAGCATATTACAATATATAATATTTTACCTATTACAGTAATATTGAATTAAGTTGAGCATGATTATATTATTCCAGTTACAACTGAGCTTTAACTTATTTTTATTTTCAACAAAAACACAGCAAAAAGTTACACAAATATTTGTCGATGTCATCGCCCTTATAAACCTTCCTTTCCACTTCAACTTAAAGTGTTAACCACGAATACGTATTGCTAGTAAGCTGTTGAACAAACATTGCCAAGACTGTAGTCTTGGCACCCACTTCGGGTGAGACGGGAAAACAAAGATAAATCCAAGTTAGATCCGCACGGGAATGTCCGCATTGTAAATGTTGATTTCAACTAATTATTCTCTTAGTTTTGGTGAGTAATGATGCATTACCATTTAATGACTTTGACTTTGCCATTACATAGAATTTCAGTACCTTTTGAAATACAGATACTAAGTTTTAAAACCTTCAAATGTGTATTAGGGTATTTATTTATCATTTGTTTCATATTACAAATAATTGCTTATTAATATAATTATTTTAAAATTAAAATATCTATTTATTGACAATCTTAGAATAGCAAGAAATTCTAATGTGTTCTAATTTAAGTATAGGTACAAAAACTATTAGGTTTTGAAAGTTGTTTAGGTAGATTTTTTGTTTATTTCTCTGAAAATGTATCTACTTACCTTTAACATTAGTGCGAGTAATGAAAAGGTAACGTTTCAGGACAACTATTAAAGTAAATATTTGTAATTTTAGCCAAATTAATCAGTATCAATATGACACTTCAACCAAAACAAAATCCCATCCGTAGGTTCAAATTAACGCGTGGCTTGTTACATTTCTCCCGATGCCGTCTCACGGCGACCCCGCATCCCGAGGGAACGATTAAACATGTAAAAGTACCAGGATAACAAAGTACCTGGGAGATGTTCGGTGGAAGATGCCGATTAGCACGTGCCGGCAATGGTGGGACACGTTGGCGGAAAGTTAACTGCCGAAGAATTGGTTCGTTACATTGTGTTTTATTTGGACGCTTGGTTCCTTTTGCTTTCTTTAAACTTTGTAACGCTTGTTAGAGCGTGTGAGGGTAAACGAATTGTAAAACCAAATTAATATGGGGACCTCAAGATACACAAAGAAAGTGCACCATCCTTTTAAATAATTAAGCCATCAAGCAAATAGAAGCAAAATTATGAAATACAAATATAAGCCTGCAGATCAGAATCAAATAATTTCTCATGCACAGCTCCGATGTCGATGACGATGATCGACAATGAAAAACATTAAATTTCGTTGTTGTTATTTTCACATTAATTTCTCCAAAACTAAAACGTTCACGATTCGTTCATCAATAATAATTCGGGCCGGCTTTTGTACCCGACGTCATCGCGTTAGGTCCGTGTCAACACAGTAGAAAAACCCTTTCAAGCATCATCGATCCGTTAAAAACAAACGTCACAAAGCGTTGTTCACATTGAAAACATATCGGGCAATTGTCGCTCGCAACTTACACACTGAACGTATTGTTTACGTCCGTATCAATCAACAGAAGCGCTAACAAAACCAATCAACTTCGTCTCGCCTCTATTTGCTTAAAAGACCGGGCATTTTTTCCTTTTGGCTTTTCACTGTCGCTGTGACCCTATCGTCCGTCACCGCTCCACGGATATATTTGATTAAAAAATAACGTCGTCAGAAACCGGGCGTCGACCGTGGCCTACGGAAAAACGTACAAAAGTATTCTTGCGCCGAAGCGGCTTAGCTGTCATTGTCACGTATCACGCCGCCAGGAGTCTTTTGCGTTTTGTAGTTCCACTATCTGAAACCGAAAGGAGTTTCTACCATTTTCGTTCAGAATTCCTCCTCTCAATTTTAGGGGCGAGCCTATTATTGGCTCCTCTCTGTTTGCCCGTCCCTTGTTTTATTAATGTCCACTTTTTAGTACTCGGCAGGGGCGCGACAAAGGCTAGACGGATAGTGCCCTCAAGAACAATGCATGTGATTAGCTCAGTCCTATTCAGTTGGATTCAGCTATTCTTTTAATTGGCCTTCAATTTGGAGGTTAGCGGCGAGCTTTTGCGCGACGAAATTGCCTTAATGAATGAACGTCGTTACGTTTATCCTATCTTTTTTGATATGCCGCTTATTGTGATAGTATTAAAGTTTTGGTTTCTTTAGTTCATTTAATGAAGTCTATGCTACGGCAGTAGATATTATGGTAATTGTAATACGAGAGTTGAGGGAAATCTAAAATTACTCATCTTAATAAAAGATCTATCTGCTTTTTAAATTAAAGTGGGTTGTTGTAATAGTTTTATTTGTGATAGATTTCATATGTAAATATTTAACACAATGTAAAATCTTGTTTCAATTAATAAAACCTCAAACGTTTCGGAAAATAAAAACACTTTAACTCTACCTTAAAAGATAAATTGCATCAATAAGTCTGAAGTGTGTTTGTTCGGTATGGACAAACAAATAAATAACAAAACTGTTACTAGGTAATTGGTAAGATATTGGGGGCGAGTAAGACAATTAGGAGTTTCCTATAGGATTTATTTGTTTACCCTCAAACAGTTGGTACGGTTCTCAAGAATTGTTTTTAACAAGTTTAACATACGTAAAGGTTTGCAAAATAAAGGTTGGTAGATTAATTTACTCATGCTTGAGGGGCAAATATCAAATCCATTATCAACATGTATTATCATATTTTAATTTTGAAGTTTTAATTTAAAAATCTAAATCTCACTTACATTTATAACGGATAAAATTATTTTGTTTATCTTTGGTCTTTGGTGTACCAACTCCTAAGTACTTGGGATGGCTTGTTCCCTGAAGTTAGACGTCACAGACTGATGTCAGTGATCAATCAATAGTCTGTTTACTAGGTAGACTCGGTACTAGGTACCGAGTCTATGAAAAATAAATACTAGATATCGGAGGAGGATACAAGAGCGTCGATGGCTCAATGGTGTGAACTGTTGCCCTCCTACCTGGAGGGCTGAGGTTCAAACAATGTGTTTTCGAATTGTCGAAAATATGTGTACGTTACCAGACGCTCTTACGGTAAAGGAAAAAACATCGTGAGGAAACCTTCATGCACGCCTGTGAAGAGATTCAAGGGTTGTGCGTGAAGTCGTCCAACCAGCACTGGGCCGGCGTGGACGACTAATACCTAATCACCCTATACGGATAGGCTCGTGCCTCTCGGTGGGGACGTTAAATGAGCTGATGAAACTAACTAGATATCGTTCTGTAAAATAGAAGTAGTTTAATTACCAGGTATAAGAGACCTAACATCTGTTTTCTCGGGCACAGTGCGGCGTTGATGACGAGAAGAGGTAATAATTGTCTGTCAGTTGTTGGTCTTCATTAAAGCCACTCTGTTATGGTCAGGCGTATCACCATCAGGTGAGCGTCTTGGCTGTCCTATAAACTTGCATAAAAAAGTCAAAATTTCATCTTATTACGGAGCCTATAAAATCCCGCAAATGCTTATGATAAAACAAAAACAAATGTGTCAGTATAATGATTACTTACAAAGTTTAATTCGGTAATGAAATCTCGTCGGTGGCGGGCAACTTTTAAACGGCTTGCATTGTTGGGGAGGCTTTACGATAACGATCGCGATAAAATATGGAACTTTCTTGTTAAACTAAACGTTTTATTGTGAGCATGGCGCCCGCTTATTGTTTTGAGATGTTGCGAAATTGGTGTAAAAGGTTATTTAATTGTCATAAAAAGTGATTATTTTTGTCGTGGAAAAGTCCTTTTGTATTTCCATATTGATATAAATAAATAATAATATTTTATAAAAGAAAAAGTATGAACTATATTTTCTTCTAAACGTTTGGATAATATTTCATTCGATATATATTTTAATATTTTTTAAAACTAAATTGTCTCAACGGGAGATCACATAATTATTTGGTACTATCTTAGCTTCTTGCCAACTAAATGTGGCAATGTTATGGGTAGTTATTAATTCATTTTAAGTAAAGGCAGCGAACTTACGTCTGGATAGTGTTTTTACATCTTGACGACACAAGCTTCAGTTTTCAATAGGTATGCAATTCTAGATTTAAATTGCAGTTGAAACAATCTTGCTGAACATTCATTACCCAAAATAAAATAGCCCAAATTCACCTTTATCTACCCATCTATTCCTAACTCCGAGAATAACTCCACCATTACGCGGCTCGCGCAATGAAAACGCCGCTATCGGCAAAACAAAACGGTGCTTTTCTTAAACTGTAATAGAGAAAGTTGAGATATCCGCATTTTATCTCGAACTCACCCTCGAGGATCAATTAAAAGTCGGATGAGAACGGCACTCGACAATTATTGTTGTAATAACAACGCGGGAACCATCGCGCCGCAAAACTCGCTAAGTCTACCGAGTTTTTGAGAAGAAACTTCGGTATGTATGCTAACCTATTCCCTACAAACTAATTATGAAAGTTCTGAACAGGGTCTGTCGCGCAAAAAAATATGATCTAGACAAACACATTTAAACCTAGATCTTGATTCACACAGGATACATATATCCCCATTAGGATAAAGCATCAGATTTAACCTTCCGCTTACTTCAGCTATTAAACAACATAACGCGCGACTTTTTGAATGAAATTTACGTTAGAAATGCCCAGCATACACTGCAGGTGTCTATTTAAGGAACCAAGTTTTGACAGTTATGTAAAAATTTAAAATGAATCAATTATTTTATCAAATTGGAAAATGTGTCTCCCAATAGGGCGTGGGCCAGTTAAATTTCTATTTGCTCGATTCGTAAATGCCACACACTCAGGTCAGCAATCCTTTTTAGTTCTACATGTAATAAGAAATCAAAATTAATTATCATCAAACAATTATTTGAATGATATTGATACGCCGAAAGCATTTTCACATAAGTTATTTTCCTTTCCTTTTAAAACCACAGCTATTTAATTTCCCACGTTATTTTCCCTTGTAAAACTATAAAGCAATCCTACGTTTACATATTAATGTTTTGCCGATAAACTTACCATTTATAACCAGCGAACTGTCGTAAAACGTAGTAACGTCTCCTCAGAGAGCAGATAGATGCCGCTCATAATGACACTTTTAATTATTTTAATCGCACTTTGTGAACAAAACTCGTTAATTCATTAAAAAAGAATAATTACGGTTGAAGTTTCGTTATTTCTTTCCCTGATACGGGAATATTAATGTTAGGCAATAAAAAATATTGATGGGGTAAAATTTGGTACTCTAAAGTCGTAACGATCACTTTCCAAAAGGTATATTCCATACATATAATAGATATATAGATATACGCATATATGAAGAAAAGGAACACTTCTGTAAAAGTTGGTGTTGTATGTACACATTTCATCAATAAGATGTCAATAGCTTTTTTTTTGGGTAAAAAAACAATGTAGCACAATATTTGCTTACAAATAACATGAAAAAAGTGCTATTTCTACACCAGCATAATTTATCACAGATTAGTAAATACATAGTGAATAGCTTGTGGCAACAACTACTTAAAACACACTGATTCTACACAAACTGTACGCAAAAGATGAAATGATCACAATACTGCGAAAACGTCACATAATAGTAGGTACTTTTTTAACAAAGTAGTTAAACACATAAAACACATGAGTGCAGATACACAAACAGTAAGTATTGATTTGCAAACAATACAATGATACATTTTTTTAAGGTCACACTACACTTAATGTTGAAACATAAATCTAAACTTAAACTTTGAAACAAAGATTTAGGTTCTAAACCAATCAAGCAGTGCTTTATAGATTTTTATAGGAACTTGGTCGTGTGGCACATAATGTTAATAATGTGTTACGGGATTCTAGGTACGCAATAGATTTTTATTGTAAAATCTACTATGTGTGCATTCTCATTTTTTTACACAACTAAGTATTTACTTTTTTATATTGTATTGTTGTTAGTTTTTGATTGCCCACCAGGGCTTTACTGAAAATCAGCGACCTGGTATGCTTAGTGTACCAGGACAAATGCTAACTATTTGGAACTTATTTTTGTTAATTTTTACGTTGTATGTGCATTTTTGCCAAGTAAATAGGTTTTGTGTCTTATAAACAACATAATCATCTAACCTAATCCAATCAAACATTGTTAAGGTCGTCATTAGTGCAGTAATGCTTCTTAAGTTTATTATTTTTCAAAGAATAGTTATCCATGTAATTGAAAGCACGATTCGCTAGTACCAATGTAAACGTTGGCTGAGTATCTTTCGAAGCTGAGTATACTTAGTCTTGGAGACGGGCCAGACAATGTTGAAAGTTGAACACTGAAACTTGCAACTTTATTTGCAGTATAAGGTGGTTAAGAAATACAAGTACCAACGTAGAAATAAAAAATTTAAAGTTTTGGAACCCTGACACGGTGATGTCTTTAAACAAATTAGTTTTCCCGCGACTGTTGTGTTTTGAACAAATACAAAGAATGTACTATTTTTTTTAGATTTTATAAACTTTGTTTTAATAGAATTGGTAAAAACTAGGACTTCATCATGTATCAATTTCTAGACTTTCTCAAAATATTTTCTAAAATCATATCAATCCTTTTTTAAAACATATAACCAAAATTACGTTGGAGCTAAACGCTATATTTATTGTATTTGGCTTTTATTAGTTTCCCCATATATTTTTTAAAAAGTAGCTTATGGCATAATTAGGCTTTTTTATTAGACTCTATTATTACTTAAATATTTTAATACAAGTAAATTACCTACAACAATATAAGAAATGCGTCATTGTAAAATCTTTCAAAATAGTTTTCATCATTAGCCTATCTGCATGCAATACAAATGCATTATTTGAGAACGTGTTTTCATAAACATTTATTAATCAAGTATGTAATGTAATAAAATAACTTTTTATATTTTTCGATTTAAATGAATATCCAAGGTGATATCGCAGCTTTTACTGACCTCTATAAATAAGTAGTGAGTTAAAGTTAGTATTAGCCCAAAGTATCTGTACCACGTGGACGAAGTCGCTCGCAAAAGTTAGACTTATAAACCTTGCCGCACAGTTTCGGTTGAATCTTTACTAGACCATTAGATATCAATGGGTACCCACAGGACAATAATGATGCAAGAAGAACTGTATAAATACCTCGTATCCTAAGAATTCCAATAATTAAATGATTGGAATCACCTATATAATATGTTAAACAAGTGTTTCCTTTGATATGTTATTATGACCTCACAATTCACACGAGCTAGCAGTTTCAATGGAAACTTAATATTTGCATAGAACTAAAAAAGCGAATTGCTGAGCCCATAAAATATGTGCCGGGCCATTATCCGCGGCGAGAAAGGGCGGCGAATAAATCAAGGCATCTCAGCATTGCATTAGTGGTCGACCGTGGGGTGTTCGGACCAGTGGTGTGTACCGATCTTATCCCGGTGAGACTTGAGTCCGCACTTAGCTACCTTTGGGTACAGAATGAAAAAGCAGCTAGGTATGTAATATTTGAAATTTAATGAAGTTATTTTGAGTGAGACAGGGAGACTTTATCTCCGAAACTGTTCACAGTTGCGTTGGAAGATATGTTTAAGCTGCTCGATTGGAAAGGACTTGGCATCAACGTGAATGGCGAGTACATCACTCATCTTCGATTTGCCGATGATATAGTCATGGCAGAATCCATGGAGGATTTAAGCACTATGCTCGAAACCCTAGACGGAGCTTCTCAACAGGTAGGTCTTAAAATGAACATGGACAAGACGAAAGTCATGTCTAATGCCCATGTCGCACCTATACCGATATCAGTTGGAAGTTCTGTCTCGAAGTTGTTGACGAATATGTGTACCTGGGACAGGTAGTCCAAATGGGTAGGTCCAACTTCGAGAAGGAGGTTTCTCGTCGAATCCAATTAGGATGGGCAGCGTTCGGAAGTTAAGGCAGATCTTTTCGTCCAAAATACCTCAGTGTCTCAAGACGAAGGTGTTTGACCAGTGTGTGTTGCCAGTTATGACATACGGAAGCGAAACGTGGTCGCTCACTAAGGGCCTCTTGAATAGACTCAAGGTTGCTCAGCGTGCTATGAGAGGGCTATGTTAGGTGTCTCCCTACGCGATAAAATCCGAAACGATGATATCCGTAGGAGAACTAGGGTGACCGACATAGCCCAGAGGATTAGCAAGTTGAAGTGGCAGTGGCAGGGCATATAGTGCGTAGAACCGATGCCGATGGGGCGGAAAGGTTCTCGAGTGGCGTCCACGTAACGGAAAGCGAAGCGTAGGCCGACCCCCAACCAGATGGACGGATGATCTGGTTAAGGTGGCGGGTAGCAGATGGATGTCAACTGCAAGGGATCGTCCGCGTGAAATCATTAGGGGAGGCCTTCGTTCAGCAGTGGACATATTGGCTGTAATGATGATGATGATGATGATGAATGAAGTTATTATTATATTATTTGGCCCTAGTGCTTTGAGGCTTTTCTAGGAAATTTCGAAAAGGTTAGTCGACATCACAGGTGACCGAAGATCTGACAGCTACCTTTTTCGAAACCTTGCCGAAAGGGATTTAATTTAATTATATTTTTTAGTTTTAATTGTTTATTTTTAAGTGGATAGGGTGCTTTATTTTAAATAAAAAAAAACAGATTTTTTATATCATATTATATATTATTTATTTTAAAGATAAGTTGTCTTGGCCGATCTGGAAGTCTTTAAATAGGCTCCGGACTTTGACAGGTTACAGTAAGGACAATTTGGCCAGGTGGGGATTTTTTGGTGGTCTTGACTGTCTTTGTGGAGCGGCCCAAATATTGGTTTACCTTATGTCGTGTCCTGCTTACCCAAGCAGCTGCCCTTAGCAGGTATTAATGACAACGCTGTCACCGTAGCAAGCTTTTGGGTTTCTATGGTTTGATATGTTTTGCCATCGATTCGCTAAGAAGAAAAATGAAACTTAAAGTGTATTTTATAGGAAAGTAATGAAAATGCTTCTAGGTAAGAAAAATAAAGGCCTGCACTGTGAGCAAAATAAAAATGTCATTTAAAATATATAGCTTCCTTACAATCTTGTATCACGCAATAGGAAATCGTGAGTCTATTTCCTGGGTGAGACTGGAGGAAAATAACAGAGAACGTATTATAAAGTTACGTAGGGAACCAAACGTAGTGCTAGGTTGTAGTAGCACACAATATATGATCAAATGTTTTTATATAATGTACAAATAACTAACCGCTTTTAACCCTAATTACAAAACAGATTTTATGAAATTAGTTTCACGGCACTAATTTTGTGCACAGTATTACGTATTAACTTTATTTAGTATTCCATATTTTAGTAAAGTTAAAAAATATATTAAACCAACACCAACTGATCCATACGAAAGGGTTTTTTACCAATAACCCTTTTCCCCCTTATATCTCGTAGGCGAATTAAATATCCACACGCTGCTAATAACTTTACGCGGCTGAATTAATAGGGGTTTTAATACAACCGTAGATTATTTTTGTATCAAAATTATGCACACTCGAGTGGGTGGCCAGACTTGAATAAATTTAACGCGGGAAATTCCGGGCTCTCATTACCGAGTATTTATGCGAGGAGATAAAAATATTAGGGACATGTTTCGGAAAGCGGGACACCTTTTGTTAGTTTAGAGTTTAAAAACAATTTCGTGGAAAATGTATTTGGAATTCTAAGTGACTATAATAAGTTTGCGCGTATCAGGAACGATGGTGTTTGGAGCATACGAGTAGGCTAGCTTAATACATTATCCTCACGTGTTGATGGACCGACGATTGGTTAAAGGTGTTGACTACCGGTTACGGTAGAGCCCTATTTCCAATAGTGAACTGTAACAGATTGATCCGAGTGAATGGTTATTTTATGCCTAACATTAGAAATCATGCACATATCGCACTTTGTGTTAAGTGGCAACTATGAAAACATCCACTCTTAATCTTGTTTGTGTCCAGCAAGACCAGAATTCTATCGCCAATGCATTTTTACCGCCACATCTAAACAGCATTTATCAAAACGGCACAAAGTCGACCGGTGCTCAGGACAGTTTTAAACGGCCAAATTAATTTCCCCTGATTTCCTTTAAGAAGTTGTAACTCTCCAAGTGGGGATAATGCGATGATATATAAAAAAAGGTCCCCGTGAGCCTCGGCCCCTAATAAATTATACCCTCGATAACAATGGGATTTTTTCGGGGCCTTTGTTGCAACTTTTGATATCACCTGAACGGAGGCGAGAAATATAATGTGGAGAATTTGGAATTGTTTCGTGAAAAATTAATGTTTTTACAAAATCTTTTTTTTAATATGGAATAAAACATTATTAACTTTTTTAATACGTACCCACAACGGAACTAAGATTTAAAAAAAATGTAAGTAATTAATTCATATTTTTACATTTGAAGATGCCGTACCGGTTTAATGCCACCCTCTATAACCAAAGGCACTCCTTTTTTGAAAACTTATTCAGCAAAAAATTAATGCATGAAAGAAATATTTTATGATAGTACCAGCTTGGAGTGTATGAAAAAAAAAACATAATACTATCGTTGTTCTGGTCAAGCTTCTCTAAGTACCAAGCTTAAAACACTGACTCCGCAGCCTCGTGCAGAATGACAAAGAGTGGCTAAAATAAAAGCGACCGATCTATCAAGGGGGCGAGAATGGCGACGGCGAGAGGCCGATAAATGAGAGTCGTTTTTTTGGCCTCAAACTAGCGTTTTTACCTCCGATAATATCAGCCTTCGCCGGGTAATGTCCGCGCGGATTATTGCTATATAAATTGTCCGCAGTTTGCCCATTCGATTGCTTAGGGCTGGCATTCAGGAAATGCTAACGAGGTTATTATTATATTATGTTGGCAACCAAACATTTTCACGTATTGAGCGGTCGTCATTGGCATCTTAAAAGCAGACCGCTCACAGGTAAAATCTTTTTTTCTTTAATTGTAAAGGTGCTAAGTTTCTGACATAGCTGGCAACATCTGCTGATTTTCCACTCCATCCATTTAGAATTGCTATCTTATTAAATTGTTATTCTTGAGGTGCACCTAGTTCCACCACATTCCAACTTTAGTTTACTGGCGTATCACTTAGTATAGGTAATCCACGCTTAACTCGGGGCTAGATGGCGCTGTGTGAATGGCAGTGGATATTTATTTATTTGTTTATAGTGTCAAGTCAGGTAAGGTTTCAATAAACTCAAAAGAATGAGACCTAGCCAATGATTGTGTAGAAAACTTTTTTGTTAAAATAAAATCATTTTGTTTTTTTTAAATAAATAAATTATTAGAGCTCTGGGCCAGTCACGGATGTTGCTTAGATACGTTAACGAGTTCCTGAAAAGAGACCGCATCAAATACTAGGATATTTATGCTAAACCGTGACCACAACCAAGATTATGGATGTTCAGCCTCTCTGTAGATTCTTCTGAGGATCTGTGAAGATGTCATCGTGATCAGGATCATCAACAAAACGTAGGTAAGAAATAAACTGTTCATGGCAAACCATTGACAACTCGTTCAGTTCAGAAACTTAGCGCGTATTCATAGAACGAGACTCAAGCGTTGATCTCTACTTAAATAGAGTTAGAAAGAGAAAGATAAAAGAAATGATCAACATTGAGTCTCGTTCTAGAATACGGGCCTTAAAGATATCTTACTACATTAGCGGTATATTAAGTTCAGTAAAAATTTCATATTTTCCTCTCTGAGAACCAGCCCTGGCGAGGAACGAATTTGCCGCTTTCGGCCAGTCACTCCCCACGGGAACATTTAACGTTATTAGAGCTTTATTTTTTATAGTTTGGGACAAAAAGCTCTCTATATTTGAGCAAGTGGCTACTTTTCCATTTTGTCATATTCACTTACGATTCAGTAGTATTACCATACATGTAAATTTTGTTCAATCATTTTGAATCATGATACTATTTTAACACTGCAAGTAACTGTAATGACCTAGGTAATGACACTGGATATACTGTCAGTAGGTAATTTCCTTATCTGTGACTAGCTTTTTTGGTTTAAGGCATGACAGTTTGTACATTTGATATACCTACATTGTGTAGATGAGCCATACTTTGGCATGAATAGACCGGCTCTATCAGAGTGATACCATGGCCTCCGAAAAAAGTGACGTCAAACTATGCTAGCGTTCTTTTTGGCCGTATGAATGAATTTATTTATGTTAAAGGTCAGGACGCTCAGTTGATAGTAAGTGATACGCCTGACCATGACAGAGTGGCATTAATTGCGACCAACAACTGATAGACAATATTATTCTCCATCAATGCCGCACTGCTTCCTTCGTGTCTGCTCATTTGCCAACCTATGAAATACTTTAAAATGTGCAGAATTATAACTTGAGGTTACCCTCTACCTAAACGTTACTGAGTTCGGAAACTCACCATTTAAATATGCATTAGTTGGCCAATTTGCATTGAAAAAACGCGAAGAAAAGCGTCATTCACAAGTCTCAATGACTGCGAGCATGTTAACAAAAAACGTTGCATTGTGATGTAATTGAAAAATCGCAGTCAACCCGTGCACTACATTATTCACGCAACAATCAAGTTGAATTCCGAAAAACGACGCAAAAACCCGACCCCGGCTGTTGTTCTACGACGGTGTGCCGAATAAAAAATTCAGCAACTTAATCGCAGTTGCGACCAAACACGGTTTCGATGAATTGTAGACAGCACGATAGTTGACGATTGCGAATCGAAACGTCATTGTTGAGTTTGCATTGTTTGCTGTTCGTTATAGTCTATCGGATACGTCGTCAATTTCATCCACAGTTTATTAATCGCGCGGCCTTAGTGTTCGCAAATTGAATTCAAACCCTCACGCGGGACATAGGACATCTCGTACATAAATTCTGGTCCGCAAGCTAATTTACCACTTCCAAAAGTAGCCTAGATAACATTAAAACTGTTCACAAAATATAAATAGACCATATTGTAACTTTTCCTATATTAAAAGTTTGTTTTTCAAAATGTATAATAGCAAAATTTAAGCTTATTTTTTGCCATACCCGCAAAGGGTCACTAAATTGTTAGCACACTACACTAGTAGAAGAACGTGCCAGATATAAACAATTAAAAACTAATTTATTCGGCTTCTAACAGTATCAAGTGATAATACATTAGCCAATTTTCTTTGTATGCAAATTCTATAGGTAGGTATTATTTATCCATTTTAACCTTATCTTACAATGTCTAATGGGAAATAAAAAACATTGATATTTGCCAGATTATTCTGTCCAACTCGTACAGCGTTTAATCTAAGGTTTTCTATTTAAACTTATTTACTATAAAATAACCTAAATGATATCGAAAAATGAAAAATATTAATGTTTATTTCATAAATTTATATAATGCGACAGAGCGTCGGTGGCTACCGGGAGGGCTGAGGTTCAAATCCCGACACGTACCAATGTGTTTTCGAATTTTCGAAATTATATGTAAGTTATCCGACGCTCTTACGGTGAAAGAAAACATCGTGAGGAAACCTTCATGCACGCCTGCGAAGAGATTCAAAGGTTGTGTGTGAAGTCGTCCAATTCGCACTGGGCCCGCGTGGACGACTAAAGCCTAATTACCCTATACTTGTTGGCTAGTGCCCCTCGGTGGGGACGTTTAATGAGCTGATGATGATGATATAAAGCGAGTATTTACAGTATGCTCATATTTACTAATTATTGCTTATAAAAGTTGCATTCAACTATTGACTAGAATTTTAAATTTTTCAGGATTTATTAATTTCTTGAAACAATATTTCCTTATCATGAATAAAATCTATATCTAATTTAATAATTTTATACATATTATCCACCGTGACTGTCTCCTTTGAAAAACATTTTCAGGGATATCTTTGGTGAGTTTTCACGTAAATCCTTCCCGATAATGCCTGCATCCCGCACCGGGGGGATATTCTGCTAACTCATCAAAACAATAAACAAAGTATCGGGGTCCTATTTTATTATATTATTATGCGCGCCCTATGATTTACGCTGCATACCTCGGTGCAAGCTGACACTGAATTTGCGAGGGATATAATGGAAGACCCATTGACTGTTATTTGTTTCCGATTTGTTTTTCGTAATATGTAGCTTAGATATAGCGAATAAATCTCATACGATCGTTTAACGCGTTATTTGCTATTGTAGTGTGCGTAACTTAGAAGGCTGCAGCCGGAAACAAATTTGATTTATGTGAATAAATAATATTAAGTCCACAAATATTAAAATGGCGAGCGAACTTTAAAAAAGCTCTTGAACTTGAATAGATTTCAGCAAAATAAAATAGCGAACGTTTGTAGATTTATATGAAAAACATGTCCTAGAAATCATAAAGACTAAGCACAAAATGTTCAACCATGATCTATGTCAATTACAAGATTTACCAGGACTTTCAAAATTGTACACATTTAGCTATTGTTTAATCCATAGTAGATAAGCTTTCTATCTTAAAACAGAACCACAGATTAGTTACTTACTTGTAAAATAAAGATGTTGAATCTTTGCATCCATTAGTTTTTCTACCTGTCTCTTCTATCAGTCTAGCACATAGCATTATGGACGCAGAAATAAATGACACAGACAGTCATCTTTAAAATTATAAAGAAAAATGTAAAATTAAAAATAGAATTAAGTATGTTGAAACCTTGTTTTCGTTTCAGTGTAAGCTTGCGCAGTCATTAATCAGCCAATATGCAGCTCCCCGTTAAAAACATCTTCGCTGCAAGCGAGATCAAAATATGAAGGGAAATAAAAGTGTGGATACGCCATGCTTACTTTTCTACATTATGTAATAAGAATTTTACGTCATCAAGATTTCTCATTGATATTAAAAAGATAGAGCGAGTAAAAAGAGATCATTTAAATTATACTACTAATGCAGCCAAAAGGAATGTTTGAGTATTTAAGAAATTCAGTAATAAATCATTGTATTTAAATTTGTATAATGTACAAATTTTATTGGATAATACTTTCAGAAGTTTAGTTGGTTTGCTAATAATAAAGAAAGATATAGAAACGTATATTACAACATAATATTACAATTAAATGCAATAAAAAAATTTGAAATGTAATTCAGCAAAAGCTCATTTCTGTTTAAAATTGTACCCAAATAAGCAACAAAAAATATGATCACATCTTAGAACTAGTTCAACGGGGAAAGACCAACTTTTACAAATATATTTTGTATATACAGATGCTAATGTAGATTTTAAATTGAGAAAAGCATACGACTTAACGCGTTAAAGACAAGATCTATCACGCTAAATGTTTCACAATTATAAATAGATTATCCACACTACAACAATGTCGATATTTTTCTTGACATAATGATGATAAAAATATGATGTCGAGCTCCCCTTCGGATATCCGGTGGATATTGTATTATCCGGGCCACAATGAGCCCGTGATAAATTTGTACCGGGAACGTTCCTTGATTGATACTCAGGGCTTAAGTTGGAAAACACTTCGACTCACCACTGGGCTACTTCCCTATTTACAAAATAGAGGAATGTTAACGTTTGGGAAATGAAAATATTTTCATTTGTATTTTATGCATACTTTATACCTGTAGTTGTATTGAGGTATGAAAGATGATGAGACGGATATTGAATATTAACCCGTAACACCCGTAGACATTAATTCCATATTTTGATTTTAAATTATGATAAAACTCTTGCATCACTGCTTTGACTTCAGGCAACTTAGACCCCTACCATAAGATTAATGAATCGTCCTGCTTTATTTATAATACATATCATCATCATCTTCCTATAACAGCGCACTGTAGGCCACAGGCCTTCCCGCACAGCATAGCTATGGGGAGATTAGGCCGTAACCCACCTTGTGAGCCCAATGCAGATTGGCGGGTGTAAACGACTTTCATCTTACGGCTTAACGTGCCTTCCGAAACGTTGAATCATTTACAGTTATACATATAGTAAAGAAGAAATTGAAATGTTAACAAATACAACTGTCTCTCTAGTGTAGTTGTCTTGAGCGTTGGAACATCACAAATTACTTATGTACCTACTACTTATATCACAATCTGAAGTAAATTTAAATCCCACGAGGAGCCCACTTGGCACTTTGTGCGATTTTTCGCAGTTTGAGTTTGACAATGCTGGCTGAATCACCTGAATGTCTAAAATAAAAAATGACTCCAGACTCTGAAGAGCACGTAAAGCCGTCAATCCGTTTACAATCTTGGTGGTAGAGACGCATTGAGCCCGCGTGGTGAGCTAAGGAAAGAAAGAAAACTATTTAATCTTAATATTTAATTCTCTCTCTTCAACCTATTGCAGTCCACTGCTGGACAAAGGTCTCCCCCATTTTGCGCCAGACATCCCAGTCCTCCGCCTTTCTCATCCAGCTTCCACCAGCGACCTTTCGCAAGTCGTCGGTCCATCGGGCCGGAGGACCTACGCTACGCTTGCCAAGACGCGGTCTCCACTCCAGAACTCGCCTGCTCCAACGGCAATCGGTTCTGCGACATACGTGACCAGCCACTGCCACTTAACTTGCTGATCCGGCGGGCTATGTCGGTAACTTTAGTTCTCTTACGAATTAAATCATTTCTAATCTTATCCTTAAGAGAGGCTCCAAGCATAGCTCGCTCCATTGCGCGTTGAGTGACTTTAAACTTGTGAACCAATCCCGCAGTCAGTGTCCATGTCTCAGCTGCGTATTTAGTACGGGTAGGACGTATTGCTCAAAGACTTTCGTCTTTAAGCATTACGGAATAGTTGACGTTAGGACATGACGTAGCTTACCGAATGCCGCCCAGCCCAACTGAATCCTCCTACTAGCCTCCCTCTCGAAGTTATGCCGGCCAAGTTGGATGGTTTGGCCCAGGTAGATATACTCCTGCACAACCTCGAGACGGACGCCATCGACGCATATCGGTTGTGGCATGACACGACTGTTGAACATGACTTTCGTCTTGTCCAAATTCATGCCAAGCCCAACTCGTCGGGAAGATTCATTAAGGCTGTTCAGCATCTCCGCAAGCTCTTCCGATGACTCTGCCACGATGACGATAATATTTAATTATTATTTAATCAAAGCCAAGTCAAAATTCATTTATTCAAATAAGGCATACAAAAAGCACTTATGAACGACAAAAATACATAAAATAATACAACAAACATAATACCAAAGAAAATCACAAATTTTAATTTAGATACTTGAAAAAAAGCGCTTTGGTGTTTTTGGCCCATTGAGAATGAAGCACCCAAGTAAACTCAACAGAAGCCTTTTTTTAAAACAATAATTTGATAATCATAAATATTTAAAAATCAACGATAAAGCTGAGAAGTATAAGGACCATGGATTTTTGTCAGACAAATGAAGATGACGACAGCATAAAGGGTACAAAGTAGTAAATAATAGCTAATACCGCTATCGTGCTATAGCTATACATTACTGCTATCTTACAATAACTTGCCGCATTGTTCCATGGATCATGGTGGGTGAGCAGAGCCTCGTTCATTATTCGGCAGGAAATACAATGTTTTAAGATATATAACTTGTGAGGTTTTTTCCCAATGATGTAAATAGGCTTTCACCTGTGGCTCTTAAAGGATTACACGACAAGACCTGTTCCAGGCCAATTGTCCTCTTTTTATCTTCTATGGGCAGACATTTGACCGCCATTTCACCTGATGTTAAGTGTCGATGCGGCTGATCATGCCTGCCTAGAAACATCCTATTCACTCTTGCCTTAAATACTGCCAGGTTGTAATGATCGGGGAACATACAAGGAGGCATGATGTAATAGAAAATGGTTTGTATTAGGCACATGTCTATTCTCTGGCATTTCAAGTTAAGCTTAATTTATTTCCCAATTTTAAATCCATTATATTAATTATTTTACGAAAAATAAACTAAATTTAAATCAGAATGAAACTGTTCTTAATTAAGAGTTCACTGCAAGGGGTCAAAAATGATAGCCTGAAATACAGGAATACTCCTGGTGTCAAACCATCTGGGGGCACGGCAGTGCCCCCGCCAAGTCGAGCGCGAAGCAAACACTGCTGTATCATCCGTTACAGGATCCATTTAACCGCAGTTTCAGGCCTCAATTTGAGAACCTTTGGATAATACCAGAGCGCTGAAATTTTCGTCATCTAGTAAGATATAATAACATACTTTGAGTCCAAAATTTCAAGTCTGTAGGTCATTTAGTTCCGACGTTAAGCGAAAGCAAAGTTTCGAATTTTCGACAGATAGACACTCACTCACTCACTCATGATCATCGAAATAGAACTAGTACTACACATTAACTCAGAGAGCTGAAATTTTTATCATCAATGGGTAGCAGTTCCGGTGACAGAATAGTGCAATGGTGTCATGGAGCACCTGGTTTTGTATCCTTGTATAGTCTTCAACGGCCAAGTCACACAACATGAACCATAATAATAAAGTAATCGCAGTAAGGAACCTTAGACTTGGCACGTCTTTGTCTTGATTTCATTACTTTTTAGAGATAATTAAGCAGCCCCATCGAGACTTGGCTAGATTTTTTACAGAAATTTTTTGGTGGGATTATATTCTATTTATTTATTATGCTTAATTTTGTATGAAATTAAACGGTAAGTAATGAATGTATTATTATTATAATTAAGCTCGGAACTACAGCGATTAATATAGTTAGATTGTGGTTTCCACGCAGGCTACCATTTGAATTAACTTATAAAAATTGCTTTCTTCAGAAAAATGCGACGAGCTTTTGTCTCAAAGTTTGCTTATTTTCTAATAAATGTATGGGGAAATTCAAATAATTTATCGTGATTATTATTATCTTTTTTAATTATGTGAAAGCCATACTACGGTACGGATGAATCGGCTCTACTAGAGTGATACCGGATTGAAACAACGCTTTACGCTGGGTTTCGCCGAGTGAATTATGTATTCGAAGGACCTTCGCAGTATTTCCTTTTTGATCTCCTTTTTTTAAAGTCGGCATTGATCTCGTGTTTTCTTCGAATCTGCGGTATCACTATCCATCCATAGAAACTGTCTTTATGAAAATAAAAAAATATTATTAAACACTTTTCAATCTCAAAGCGATGTGAGAAAACGATGTTGATATCGTATAATTGTCTAGCGATAAAATTCGCACAGAGTTTTCCCTTTCAATGTGTCTATATGAACTTCATTATAACCATAGATATTTAATCAATCGTCTAGAAAGTTGGACCGATCAATATGCGAATCGCCATTTCGTATAATTCGGCCACGGACAGGGTGTCGCATTTTACACAATCCCAACCTTGCATGTCGATATCCCAGAATTGGCAGCATTATACTAAAGGATATTGTCTGAAAAGGACGTGGGAATTCCAACTCAAGCAGATATGGAGGCGGTGGGCGTAGTCAAAGATAAACACGCCTACTTCGTGGGCGTGGTCTCAAGTATTGTGAACATTTTTTTTATTACTGTAAGAGAATGGAGAGTTTACACTGGTGAACTGAAAGAACTCGGAATTTAACAATGACATTTAAACAAAGATTTACTAATATAGGTAAATTTAAAACATAAACCGCTCCAAAATATGTGTAAGTACATCAATATTATATGTCAATTATGTAATTAATTAATGGCATAATAATACAAACATTCATAATATCTACAAACATCCACATAGCGCCATCTAACTTAAAATTATTGAGCTTGTACTATGGGAACTTATACCATGGATAAATTAAATGCTTCTATAGGTACTATTTTTTGTAAATTCAAACATATTACATAGAAAACACCCATACTAATACAAACAGATAATTACGATTACACATTAATTACATTTATTTACGAACTCGTAGGTGACATTTAAATCACCCTACATCAGTTGTTAAAATTTTCTATCCTTAGGTAACTATAATCATAAAACTAAACGTTCTATCACTAACGTCAATAATAATAATAAAACGATTTTTTTTTCACACCAAATTTTTAAATAGAGAATCTCTGATCTCATCATATTAACATCACATCGCCAAGTTCACACTGTATAGTTCCTAGGTGGTAGACTCGGTACCGAGTCGTCTAGGTAGGTACCAGATAACGTTCTGTATAATATAATTTTTTGAACTTCTGTATTTCGGGATGTAGCTAGTAACATTGCCGGGCATAAGGGAACTAACATCTGTTGTCTCGGGTGTCGCGCGCAGTGCGGCGTTGATGGAGAATAATAATATAATTGTCTAACAGTTTTTGGTCTGCATCAAATCTGCTCTATCATGGTCAGGCGTATCCTTGCCATCAGGTGAGCGTCTTGACCGTCCTCTTCACTTTGTTATATTAAAAAAAGATCATTTCATGTATTTGTTGCCATGACGACCACATAAGGTTTGCCCTGTGAAAAAGATATCAGATCTCATGTAGAGCCAAGCTTCTGAATCTGTACGACCTAACTCTACCGACCCTAAATTCAACAAATTCTACGTTTGCCAATACGCTTCGCTTGACACGTTTTGGCGGGGGCACTGCCGTGCCCGCAGATATGGAGAGAATTTCGAAGAAGTCATGGGTAATACCTATACATTTTACGCAAAGGATATGTGATATATACCCCCGCTCTTTTAAATAAAAAAATAACCTTGGAGTGGTCAGAATTTCTTTACTGATAAAATTAATTGGTGGATGAATCGAAATAATAATTCTCATGCTAACCGTCTAATAATTGAATGATCGCCCATTGCAATAGTTCATTTACTCATCAACCAAACGCAGCGCTAAACTATGGATCCCTCGGCGTAATATTTATAATGTTTCAATGTAATAGATCATAGCTTCTATCTTTTACATCTCACCTGACCATACACCGAACCTAACAATTGGGAACTGGCAGCTAGATTGCAAACCGATAATCCATGTTGGAAAGCATCTGAGGAACCGAGCAAAGTCACTTTTTCGCATGATTAATCTTTGCACGACGTTCACATGGTAGATGTCATTACGGAATATACAATACCGTACCAACCATGATAACCCATAATTATGGTATAAGGGTATGATGGGTAATAAGTAATTTAATTTGTGGTTTCTCTCATAGACTAGATATCCAGTCGATAAGAGAAACTACAAAGTTAAATTAATAATTATGCTGACCGCTTAAGAAAGAAAGAAAGAAAAAAACTATATTCAAATAAATCTGTTACCGATACTTTTGAATCGTCAATTGTTATTATTATCATATTTTTTGTGACTCTACCATTCTTATTAACATCATTAAAATTTTAATCTTCTTAACTTGTTTGTATTAAAAATAAATTTGAACACGAAAAATATATAGGTTATATACTGGAGTCTTAAGCTAGGAACATTATATTTAAATGTTAAGAAGTCTAGTTATACTTCATATTTATTATATGTATTTATAAATAAAGCTCTCTTAAGTACTGACTTGGCTACTTTTCTTACTTTTTTTTGCTTACTGGTAGTATTTCACTGTAATTTTCTTTGTAGCTTTTCATTAATATTTTGTTCGTGTCTGCCTTAGACAAACAATTTTTAAAAGTATATTTCTGAGCAAATAGATGCAGAAAATTCTATACAAGGTCATAATAAGTGTCTACATTATATTTGAAACCGAGGTTATAGTGTCTTACTTGTAATTTAAGATTTTTATAACCGTTTAATTTATATAATTTAGGCAGGTGAATGTAATAATAATAAATTACGAACAAAACAAATTAACTACAACACTTTTACTATGATATTAAAAAGGGATTTTTAAAAGTCATATTTAAGCCTTGGTAGACTTTGTTATATCAGTTGCTACGAGTATACCTTTGTAAGTTATTGATAATTTGTGTTTTATTATTTAAAAACGAACAACATTAAATGGCACCGCACGTGTCGTATTTTTCTTTCACTGAGATGTGTTAATAATTAACAAAATTTAAATTGTTAATTATTAACACAATGTAGGTAATATATAATTTAATGTAAAAAACAAGCATCGAACGGTTGTCGGTCACCTAATTCCAATTAAAATTGTACTATACTTCAGCATTAGCTACATGAAAGCCGCAAACCAGCTACGAAGGCGGAGTCATGCTACGACGCATCACGATGTTTCACGATCTACTACGCCTTGGTTACCGCAATAACCAATTTTCCAGGACCTATGTAGCTGGTTAGTGAAGCGGGAGATTTGTAAGAGCGGCACATGAAAACACAGGACAGGGGAGGTCAACGGATACTGGCGAGAAAATTCATGAAAATGTGAGAGAGCCAAGGAAGCATCCAGGACGATTACGTAACGTCAGTCGAGCGAGGACCGCTACGGAGGTCGGACGTGTAGCAACGCGATTGGTAAAAGCTAAAGAATAAACAACAACAACGTGTTTACTGCCGTAAACAAGTACGCAACTTAGTTTGGCAACTCTGCCGGAGTTTTTAATAGGTAAGTTTTACATATGGTGGCTTTTTGTGATATTATATGTGTATAAATATTTTTATGTATATATTACGTGACTAAGTGGTTAAATGAAAAACATTTATTGAATTATAAACCGATAATTAAAAAATATTTATTTTGTAAAAATCAATGTATCTTTTAATTTTTGATTGTAAAATAACAGATAAGAAATTTTACATAATATTTGTTTAAAAGTTTAAGAAAAGAGTGGATTATTTTTAAATATATATTATCACTTTAATAGGCTTACGTAAATATTGATTTACATGTACTACTAATGAAATAGCCAATATAAAAGCATTCTAAATTAATAAAATTGTGGCAGTGAATGAAGACTTATGAACTTATGATATTTATTAGTTTTATTTAATGAATAAATACTGTTAACTTTTATCTAAATAAATCAGTAAATTTATTACAACCAAATAAAGAAGCAACTATCTTGAAAAGCGTATATTTATGCAAAGCAATAATTATGGTTAACATTGCATATAATTTCTATTTTTGAAAAGAAAAACTTATAAGAGTAGTTTGAAATAATGTAAATCAAATACTTATTAGCTTTATAAGCGTAAATAGTACTTTTTGTTCAGAAAAATTAAATTATTAGCAATTATGTGTCTTTAAATATGGGTGCCTGTTCCAAAACACAGAACGTAAAAGGCAAATTCAGAGAGTTTTTCAAATTGTATACAGATTTTTCTTCATAGGTTTATATATATTTTTTAATCGCAACTTGACACAATTAATGTTTTATTGTTATTACCCCTACAGTCGTCTAATGTTCGCGAACGTATTAATTGAAAATGGTTAAATGGGATGGGATGGGTTAATGGGAATATGAAAATATTTTTCTGAAGTTCTTTGTTATAAGTAGCGACGTACCCTATACCGTCTGTGTGTCATGTGTAGATAAATTTTTTTTTTAAATATACATAATATTATGGTTGATTAATATTAAATTACTTTTCTTGCTCCCATTAACTCATATTTCTTATAATAATAAAAATGTTCCTAGAATAAATTGTAATTTTAAATATTACAATTATAATTATTGTATCGGCTTAAAATATATCGTTACATGGAATAAGTACTATTTAATTGCCTTAAGCTTAAGGGATTTGTACACATTGAATTTAATATTTTTTTGAAATTAAATCGCGTTGGCTTAATTTTCTAAACTTTGTATTATTTTATTCACGACGTTTCGTTAACTGTTTACACGGGTGTACTGAGAAACTCTGTTTTGTCCATAAAATGATATTTATCAATTTGGCATTGATAAATATAATAAACCTAAGAATAAAAAGATCATAACATAGTGTTACCTTCATTCATAGTTGAAGTCAGACACCTAGTTTGGTGGTTAGAAAGCTGGTTTTATTTGTCGTCATCATAGTTGAAGCCTCTAAGAGTTTGTTGCTGAGTAAATGCTGAGCGAAAGCCTCTCCTAATGATTTTCCCGCTGATCATCTCTAGCAATCATCAGCCATCTGTTACGCGCCATCTCAACCAGGTTATCGGTCTATGTGGTGGTGGTGATGGTGGTCGCCTTAGATAAACAATAAACTAACTAGATACCTTGTCTGTTTTTAAAAACTGAACACAATTTTCTTTTCTTTTATTATGGATGCATAATTATGTACCATCGGGTTATGATAACGCTGCATACACATGTTTGTATGTGGCGTTAAATAAGTATTCGGCAAAACCGTAACTCCATGTTTTTATGTTGCTGGGAACGCTGTTTTGTATCTATAAACAAATAAAAGAAATCACAAAGAAATACAACCAAAAATGTCCGAGCCGCTTGACACATACGTTTGCTTATGTTATATTTATGAGATAAAATTATTCATTAAAATGTTGACCTTAACGCCTCAAAGAAAGAGTACAAAATCAAAAGCACGAGCATACTACTATGTCACTATGACATGTAGCGAGCGACGTGATTATGAATGAAAATTCTCCCCGAATGACGCGATGGGCAGACTTTTGTCACGAACACTTTTTGACTAAGATTGTGCATCTAATTCGTTTATTGTTTATCTAAAGGGTCACCCTAACACTTTAAACATTGTGTATATAGTATTTGCGTTACAAAGACGTGCTCAAGCGCAACCTTGTTGCTTGTGGTATTCCCGCTGATAGTTGGGAGGAGCGAGCTCGTCTTAGACCGGAGTGGCGTAATACTGTTCACAAAAACGTGAAATTTTATGAAGAAGCGTCTAGAATATCTTGACGTTAAACGCCAAATGCGGAAGAATCGACCGAAGCCTTCTACAACTATACTTTTAATTTGCTGGACATTTATTCTGTTCGCCTTGTAGCCGAACTTTCAAATCGAAGTTTGGCTTTGCTAGCCACATTAGAGCCTATCACAACAACGACCTGGGTTAGACACATAGGAGTCCCGTAGCCGACACGGCTTGGACGATATATATATATATATATATAACCATATCTTTTATCCTTGTTTTTTTTAATAAATGATTTTTTTGCCTATAAAAATATCTTAATTTTAATAATACACGCGTATCCAAGGTGTCCAATTGGGGTAACGACCCCTCTGGCCACCCCATCGTAAACAAGATAAACAAGGGGGCGTAAACAAAATGCATCACGTTGCATTGGAATCTTGAGATGTGGCTATTTTATTTTATAAATCAGGTTAGTTTCAGAGTAGATCAATTTATTTTTAATGTAACCGACTTAATTAAGGAGAAGGTTTGTTATTGGACAGTTTATTGTTTGTATTGTTCATAACAACAACAATTTAGACTCTGTGAAAATATTGTTGTCGTCATTATATTTGAAATCGGATTATGTAGATCCTTCTCAACAGATCAGGATGTGATTTTAACCTTTTGACTGCTAACGTCGTCTATACTCGTACATGACAAGCATTTGCGTGTTCTGTACGCCAACGTTGTCTATACGTGACAAAAAACGGGCTCTTATATTTTTTGTATGTATATTTTTATTTATTTATGCTGTGGCGTCCAAGGCACGGCCATGCGTTTTATAGTATGGCGTTCAAAAGGTAACGAACATAATGTAATAGTATGAACAATTTGAGCTGCTATAATTATTTTGATTAAATTGGTAGTTTAAAGCACTTCAGTTCATTAAACCTAGAGTTGATCTGATGATGAAGCCAATTAGAGCGAGGGAGCTCCTTACTGATCAACAAAACATTCCATGTATTTGGGTTCGATTTATTTGTTCAGATGAGAATTCTAATCCTTGATTGTAAATAATGTTACTGTTCTAATGATGAAGATCAATGAAGGTTGAGAGAACTCATTATCCGGTTACAGTGGTTGCCTTTTATTTATCTTTACAAACAGCCTATGACGTCTCTGGTCAGGGCACAGGCTTCCTTGCACAGCAGGGTTATAGGAACATGAGGATATTGGTCTTAGACTTAATTTATATCTCATTCGAGAACCGATGTTGTTAGGCCTATGTTTCAAGTTTACACCGAATAAGATACGATAGTTATAATGAAACATAAAAGTTAACAGTATTAAAATAGACTAACTTAGCTGGAATTCCTATTTCAATTGTGTATAACGGACGTAATTAGAGCGTTGGTAGCTTATTGGTGTTGGACTGCTGCCTTCCGATCTGGAGGGTGCTGGTTCAAATTCCGCCACGTAAAGTATTTTTGAATTTCTGAAATCACATTAACGTTAATCCGACGCTCTTAAGGTGAAGGAAAACATCTTGAGGAAACATACACACGCCTGCGAAGATATTCAAAGATTGTATAAGAAGTTGGCCAATCCGCAGTTGGCCCGCGTGGATAACTAAGGCCTATGCATCCTGTACGGGTAGGCTCGTGCCCCTCGGTGGGGACGTTTAATGGGCTGAGCTTGATGATGATCATCATCATAATTATGTAATAAAGTATTTTGAAAAAGCCAACCAAACAAAACTACAACGTAATTACTGCACTATTCAAATTTCAATATTAAATTTATCTTAAACCACAAAATAGATGATTTATTAACCAGCCTTACAGCCCACTGTCTGCAGTCTGTCTGTCTGTCGGCATAGGCCATCCCCCAATCATGACTATGGTCAGATTGGGTCGCATTGCAATGTGAATACGAAAAAAAGATGATTCGAAAGAAAAGATGTTTTGGAGGGCACTTAAAGACGTCGTCGGTCCGGCTAGTAGGTATAGGTTAGTTTTTTTATGTAGCGGACAAATGAGCAGACGGCTCTTTTGATGTAAATGACACCGCCGATGCAGGTGCATTTGCAATACCAAAAGAAACTGTAATACGCTCTTTTTTAGGAAATACCTCCGGCTGCAGCTGTTTCCACAATTCACCATTTCGAATGTGAATGCGGCCCTTTGTGGCAAGTCGCGGCCTAATCTCCCCTTAGCTACGGTGTGTGGGAAGGCCTTGAACTTGCAGTCGGATGGTATAGGCATGATATAATGTTAAATAATATTCATTATATAAAATGCTAAATACTTTTCATTATATAAAAATGCTAAATACTTTTCACTATATAAAATAATAAATAGCTTTAATTATATTAAAAATATATATAATAGTTTATATTTGGAGTCTATTATCAACAGCCTAACGTTAAACATATGGTACTCCGACAATGACTGTACCAAGAGCCCCGCTTTGATTGACGGCACTTCGCAAACATCATTTCGAAACTCCGCAAAGAAGCCCTTTTAAGGCGCCGCGACTTGAATAAATAACTAATCTGCATATTTAATAACAGGTATCGCGATTCAATTGTGCCGGTACTGAATTATTAATTAGCTCGCTTAGCTTATTACCCTCTGGCTCGCAATCAAATATTCAGAGCAGATATTCTTAATTAGCAACAAATGTAAGTTTTGGTTTTGGAATGAGTGTCGCGGTTCTTTGAAGCAGAGTAATGAATTTGATACAAATTCTGTTAAATCCAGAATTATTTATATCCTGTTTGAAGATTTTTGAATGAAATTGAATGAAACCTGTTTTGAACTTATTATTCCTTCACCTATTCCACTGCAGAACTAAAGATGCCAATCTTCCGTCCAACCGGTATTCAATACTTCTATTGTCTATTTGCTTTCTATTATATGTGTGTGTTTGTTAAGTGTACGCGATGGTCTTAGTGTATTGTTTGTGTGAGAAATTTTATATGTGTGTCTGTGTGTAGGATGGTCTTATAAATTTCCAAACATCGACCTTGGTTGACATGATCATATTTTTAAATACATTGGTTCCCACTCAAATGGTTGTTCCCAAGACCTACTACACTACAGAATTCATAATAAAAGAAATTCTATGAACTACACACACACCTAGGCGTCAGACAACAGAGTTTTGATTATGTATGGATAAATAGAAACAGAAAAATATTCGAATAAACTTAAAGTAACTTAAACTTTATTTTTAGTGAGTATCTATATTTTAATGAATTATAGTAATGAGAACTAAATTGTAATAAATTCATCAAAACTTACATGATATTATACGAGTGCAACCAACGTACATAAAAAACTGTTTAACTGCATAATTATGTTTCAATGATAGGCATAACTGCCCACAATTTTTAAATATAAACAACAGTTAAAAGTCGAAAGAAAACTATTACTAATTAGTTTTTTTTAGAGTTTGCAATGGGCAAAAACTTCAAAATTAGATTTCTCCTTCTATATACAATAATAAGTTTCTGTCTTAAGCAATCTAACGGCAAACCAATCAAAATTATTAATTGATGAATATCAAACAAAGCCAGAATATAACAACCAGGGGACTTGTGTTTATTCTGTTTATTTAATATAAGGTCTGCGCCCAGTAAATGCCATAGGCTAATTTTGTAAAGTAATAAAAGTAGTACAAACAAACCAGTGTTATCATTTAAGTTCTTATTTTATTTTGAAGTGGATACCTAAACATTTTATTTTATGATTACATTTGCTGGTTAATGAAGAATTTCTACAATCACTGATACCAATATTTATTTACGTTTAAGTAAGCGTCGGTGGCTCATTGGTCTGTAGGTCCGTAGGTTCATATTCCGCTATGTATTTATTTGTTTATTTATTTATGTACACACAAACATGACACAAACAATACAAATGGAAAAAATTGTACAAAGGCACAGCTTATTTCATGATGAAATTTCTTCCAGCAGGCCGAAACAAAAGGAAAGAAAGATAAGTAGGCGAGTGTGTACTTTAAAATTAATAAAAGTATATATATACATTCAAGTTATAACTATTTACAAATACTACAGATAACAATTGAATAGAAACACAGTATTCTTTAGATACATAAATTTACATATAAGTAAATAATGAAGTAATTTCAATTTATGAATTTATACATGTTGAAAAATAAAACAATACATAAAATACCTAAATTTAAATAGAAGAAAGGTAAAAGTCTTTTACTCGTCTCCTAAACAATGCGACACTAGTACTGTCACGAATTTTAGAAGGCAGTGAATTCGACCGATTCGAAAGTACCGATGTCTTAAGAATTTTCGAAATTATATTTTTGCAAAACAAAGTTTTGCCTTCGCAAACATCGTGAGGAAAACTGCGCGAAGAGATTCAAAGGTTGTGCATGAAGTCGGCCAATCTGCACTGGGCCCGCATGGACGACTAAGGCTCGTGCCCCTCGATGTGGACTCATTATACAGATGATGATGAAATAGATACATTTGATTGAAAACTTTACGGTAATCTAATTCTTAAAAGAAGTACCTAGTACGAGAACAGATTATTTAACAGTAATTTTGAACCAACAGAAAAACAGGCCGAATATTCCTCAGCACGATCCGTTCGGTTTGATGAATGTATTTAGAAATATATATACGTATTTCTAAAACATTTTAAAGAATCGCACAACACATTCACATCAATTTAAATATATCCAATTTAAGATATAATTACGAATTTAAGCTATAGGTAGATACTAGGATAAAGTTCCTAAAACACAGGCTGTCCTAGTTTAGGGACTAATACTTAAGCCCGTATTCTAAAAGGAGACTCGTGCGTAAGGAGAGATAGCGCTCTATACGATAAGATAAATAAATAAAATAAAATTATTTTTTTAGGCCACATAACCCTTATTAAAATATTACATATAAAATTCTCATTTCAAATTAAAAATAAAAACATTACTCAAATTAAAAATAAAAAGCGCCATCCCTTTCTTACTCAATTTAAGTAAAGGTCAACGTTGATTCTCGTTCTAGAATACGGGCCTTAAAGTAATAAGTAAGGGTTAACCTGTAGAATATTTCGCTTAATAAAGATTTCATTATTATTATTACTATGTATAAAACTACTATGTCAAAATAACAATCCTACAAAGCGAATGTTTCACAGCAGGAACAGCTAATTTATTTAGAGCGTATTTATCGACACCGGGGTAGCTGTCCGAGTATAATAATTGTGTTGACGGAGCCCGTTGGCTGTTTGCAGAGCCGGACCCTTGCCTCCGCCTAATTTATTGAAAACAATGCGAGCACGTCTTGTCATCGCCCTTGGTCTACTTCTGTAGTTGCAGCTGTCAAGTTCCGATGCACAATACCTTAATACATAGTTCGTATGGTTGAAATTTGTGTGCAGTTATATTTTGCCCATGCTAGTTTCGGACTAATTTATTGATAACAAGCTTGTCGTCTCAAAATATAACTTTGTCTCTGTTATCTACAATAATACCTATAATGCATACACTTATTTATAGTGCGCTCGTGATGATGTGAGGTGGTTCACCTTCCATATTTAAGTTGAACAGCCACTTAGCTAGCTTATAAAATTGTCTAAATCTACAAAACTATGTAATAAAAATTGAAAGATATCTGAATTGCAAATAATTACAAAATACAACTTGTGTTTAAAAAGCCGAATTAATTTTCATAAATACGTTATGTTATGATTTTGTTATAATCTAGCCACAATAAAAATATTTTAAATTACTCATTTTAATAATTCCAGTATAGTATGATTAAATATAACAAATTACCTAATAAAACTTGCTAACATCATACTTTTCCGCCTTTCAGATCTTCATAATGGCGACGCGACCGGCTGCGCCACCTGTCCGCACAAAAAAGCAGAACCATGCGAACATACCGTGTCCCATTGAAAATTGCGCCAGATTCACATATGGAAAACTACCTGACCACCTCACCAAGATCCACGGACTCACCGGCACCGAAAGAGATGCCCTCAACGAGCAGCAGAGAAAAAGGTTTTTCAACGGTGAACTTTGCCAGGTCCGATACCTTAAGGAATCAGCCATAAGAGATCTCTGGGGCTCCGACTACGACGATCCACGGATCAGAGCAAAAATACATCAAAGCTACGCATTAGTAAAGATTAGGATTATCCCATTAGCGGCCACACAGCGCGCAAGACCATTGACAGAACAGGATGCTAATGTGCTCACAGCTTACAATGCCAGGACTGCGCCCAGACCAGCACGCGTCCAAAGAACACGCACCAGACAAAGACCGTACGCAGTTCCAGCAACCGCTGTAGAACGCCGAGCTTCTAGTGAATCCAGCGAAGAAGAGAACTCAAGCAATACTCTCCCTCCGTCCCCACCACCGTCCTCACCCTCCCTCCACCGTCTCCAGCCCCATACGACCTCCAGCCAGTTGAAACCCGTCTTCGAGACATATTTGACACAAAAATCGATGCAGGCTACAAAGCAGTCATAGATGACATGAAGAAATCCATGACGATGGGCAGAACAATTAATGCAAGGAAAAGGAAAGCCTACCGCACGTACAGACGTTACGCCAAACGGCTGATAGCTTACCTTCATAGACAGCATTCGCCTCTAGCTTACGACGTCGATGTCCTATTATGCGGCGAGAGGCAAGTCTGCGCATTTCTTGAACGTATCAGCAGCGAGCATAAGACGAAAACATTAAGGAATTACATAGTAGCTGCGATCAAACTACTCGACTCACGGCTGTTTGCCATAGAAACCGATCCTTCTTGCAAAAAAGGTAGCATCTATGACAAGAGTATATGAAGTTTTACATGGTCGGCTCAATGAATGCGACAGGATCTTAGCTCAAAAGGATATTCCTGTGAAAACCACCACTTCTAGTCTTGATAGTGATCTAATGAATCAAAGTTTTAATGACAGTTACGATGAACTGGACTAAGTAATTTTTTGTCTTTAACGTTGTGTAAACTGAGCTTTATATTTGTGGTAATTTACTTAATAATTGTAAATCTAGTTTATTAGTCATTAAAACATTCGTTAATGTAATTGTATATCAGATTTTTGTGTAAATAAATATGAATGTAGTACGTAAATAGTCCCATAGATTAAGAATTCGATTTAAATAGCGGACGTTATTTTAACAACCAATGTGTACATTCCTGACCTACGTGTTTCAAGCAATAAGCTTCATTTAAACTGCAATTATTAAAGAATTATAATATTAGAATAATTTATCATCTCTTAACAAGTGTATAGTTAATAATATCTTAAGAAAGTGATACTTTCTTACCTGTGCAATAATTATGTATCACCACCTTAGCATTATAGTTGGATACCGAAGATAACCAAAGTTATTTATAAGTATTAATTAAATATTATTTAACATTAAATTCTCACCAACTTTAAATTTGGTTTCTTTTCTGACCCGTAAGTCGTTATAAATTAATTTTGAATTCTTTTTATCATGCTATTTTTTTTTATTATTATTTAAAGCAAATTAGTAAAACGCTCATTTGATCAATCATGAATTCAAATATTAATAATTCAAACCCAGTAAGTACTACTGCTAAAGTCATCCCATGCTCACTGCTGGATAAAACCTTAATGTATAATTTTCAAAACAAAAAATATACCATAACGATCTTTATGCATGTTATACTTATATGACATGCAGTTGAAATTATCTCATTGGAAAACCCCTTCTGTATATACACAATCTTAGTAATAATTTTGAGACAGGCAGTGTAATACACCTTTAGGTATTGTGGTTGCAATGTGTCCCTTACACAATTTAACTGCAAGTATTTCGTATTACGGTACAACTTTAATATTAATGTTTAAATGGTAATTGTCCTATGGTGATACCAGTTAAAATATATCATGAAATAGAATGAATGAAAAATTTTACTATTGAGACATAATCACGTCCAGTGAGCTGATGGTGAATATAATTCATCTACAGCTCATTGAACTCCCCACGAGGGGCACGAGTCTACCCGTAAGGGTGGCCTTAGTCGTCCACGCGGGCCTCACGATTTTCCTTTATCGTAAGGGCGTCGGATAACGTACATATAATTTCGAAATTCGAAAACAGAGGTACGTGGCGGGATTCGAACCTCAGCCCTCCCGGTAGGAGGGCAACATCATTGAGCTACCGATGCTCCACGATTCTATTAGCCGATACTATTAACGCATTTTAAATTAGCGGATTTGGGGTAGTGTATTACCCGATGCCATAAAGCAAACGAGACTCTGGCGATCCACTGAGATTCACTGGACCAGCATCATCATCAGCCTATACGACACGGGCATTCCCACACTGCATTTGTGAAATCAGGCCGTTATCAACCACGCAGCTACCAAATACGGAATGGCGAGTGTTGCGATTACCATCCTTAGACTTTACTTGGTGGTAGACTCGGAACTGAGTCTTCTAGGTAGGTACCACCGCAGTGCCAAATATCGTCCCGTCAAATGGAAGTATTTTGTATTTATGTTATTTGGTATGAGGGCACTGTAGCTAGTAAAATTACCGGGTAAAAGAGACCTAATCTGTTGCATCGGGTGTCGGGTGCGGCGTTAATGGAGAATAATAATTGTCTATCAGTTGTTGGTCTCCATCAAAGCCGCTCTGTCAAGGTCAGGCGTATCACTTATCATCAGGTGAGCGTCTTGTTTGACCGTCCTGTACGCATGGTAACATGAAAAAAATCCTAAGATAGTATCGGTGCCAAGGACTTAACTAGCCATTTGAAGCATGAAGGCAATTCAAATTATATTTTTGGTCACCTATCCCATGATGGATCACAGCGATAGATTCTTAAACTTGCTTCATATTTATATCGAGCGTTTTAACCGCTATGCCCATACTTACATCAGGGGAATAGTAAACATTAGGCGCATTGGTAGGTCAAAAGAGCCTCGTCCATTGTTCAGTGTGATGTGCCACGGTCACGCCTTACTTGTGGCTTGTTGCGAAAGAAGATATAATTTCTATCTAATGTTCTTTATGTCTGGCGCAAAATGGGGGAGACCTATGTCCAGCAGTGGACTGCAATAGGTTGAAGAGAGAGAGAGAGTTCTTTATTATTCACTTTTTTTTACAATATTCCTTCCACTCCGCATAAATGTATGAGTTTATTCAAAATCTGAAACAATTTATTTTAAATTTTAAAAGCATATGATATTCTGATAATAATGCAGTTCGTAATATTTTTTTTTGCCTAGTCAAATAGGTACATCGATAGCGACATCTATGGCATTCTTGACTTGTGAAATAAACCATCTTACGCTACTTGCCGCTAGATGGCACTATATAGGTCTAAAGTTTACCTTCATAATGCTCATGACGCACAGGTTGATAACACAAATATTCCTCTCACAAACAGATGTCAGCACTTGCCTGCATCTTGTTACCGCTTTCATACTTATGTGGTCCTAGTACTTGGCGATCGTAACCGCCTGCTCCAGATTCTCCACCAACGGACGCTTTGCGTTCCAAACGTTCCATTGTTTGTTTGTTGCCTACATTTTAGTACCGGTTTTACGATACAGGGCACTTAATGCGCGCTACTGAGCAGCCGTTTCACGGTTCAAGAAATGTTTCGTTGCGAACTAAACTGTTCTTATAATATTATAACGGAGAATAACTGTTAACTGAAATTTTACTAATTTATGCCATTTTTAACAACTAGTACGAGCAAAATTAAGTTAAATATCAAATTTAAAACAGACTGTTTTTCAAAAGTTATTTTTTGCACTTGAAGAAATAAACAAAAAGTTCATTTACTAATTTGCTCGCCAAATATTTGGCGAGTGACATTATTATGTATTCTTAGTCGTTAGCTTTGACAAATTCCATATTTTAATTATTATAAATGTTATGCTTCATTTGTTTTAGACAGTTATAATCAGAAGTTGTCATTTTCTGTATTGGCAGTTTACATGTTCGCGCTTAAATACTCTTATCTAAGATATATTATTTGTTAAAAGATAGAGTGTTTTATGAATAAAAATAAAATGTAAAAATTATAAGCATAAAAAAAGAGAAATTATAAGTCAGTAGAAATCCTATAATGAATTATTATCCCACAAATTGAAACCATTTAATGTATAGTAAATCCTACGCATTTATCAGAATACATTAAAACAGTATATACCTGTGAACTTCGTTCAATCAACAGTTTCGTATGAAAAACCAGACGCGGACAAACTGACGAACATCTTTCCACATACCAAGTGTAGGACGCTGTTATTTTAGGAACTTTACTCACGAACTATTCCCGTATCCACGCGTTACCTTGAACCGCCTGAAGTACGACCTATTTCAGTTTATTGACTAAAAGAAATTTCTGGAGTACAAGAAGGTTTTATTTTCTACTGATGTCTCATCTCAGAAGGGGGTGGGAAGGTCAGTAAAGCGTGTACGTCAAACTTTGCCAAGGGGGCACCAAATATTTACATTAAAAATAAAACTTCAAGCCTACGCTTATCTTAATAGATTTTAACTACTGGAAAAGATTTAAAGCTTGATGAGCCCTCGTTGTAAATCAACTCTCTAACAGCGCAGAGGCCCGAAAAATATGAACATTTATTTTGCATCTCCCCTTAGCCATGCTCTGGGGAAACATTGCCCTGCAGTCGGATTCGACTCATTATAATTATGAGAAATCATAACAACAATAAGTAGAACTAGAACTCAAAGTAAAGATGTAGGTTTTAGTAGCACGTAAACTGGAAAATGTATCTAAAAACTGTATAGGTGGATACGTAATTCGAGACAATGCAACCGAATTCAGTTAAATAAATAATAATAAATTTGATTAATAATAAAACTAAGTATCGTAATTTCTTAGATAAAAATACAAACACTTTTTGTGTGTCAGTTGGTGTCAGCCTAAAAATATTTCGTAAAATGCTTAATTCATGTCTTTGTGTTGAATTTTAAACTTTTGTCATTCATGATACCATCGCTTTGATAAACATACGCCTAACCCTAGAATATTGAATCACATACAATCCGGAGTTGGTAATTATATTATTAAGGGAATGGTTTCAATATTAATTCTATGTAATAATATGAATGTAATGTTTTCACAATCTCTAGATTTTATTCATCAACCATTTGTGAGGAAAATTAATAAAAAAAATATTTTACTTAAATCAAGTGCCAAAAAATTGTGTAAACTCGTAAACTGCAACAGCAAACAATGCAGCGTACGATTTGACGTCACGCGCATTCGGTGCAAAGTGCATGTATGCAACTCAACCTCCTCGCATTTATGCGGGCCTGGTGTTCGATCCTTTTGTGAGCAACACTAAAGGGGCCCTATCCCCTTTGAGCACCCTTCTCTGGGTTAATGCTCATCAGCGGTCAGTAACCTACACGACCTTTTATCTGTTTTATTTGTGCGTGCATCATGCGTTTGTATTTTTACTCCGTTCAGTTACGCCATTTTTAGACCTAATCAAGGATTATTGGAGTATTATTTTGGTACGCACTTTTTTATTAGTAATACTACTCTATAATATATATGAGAGCGTCGGTGGCTCAATGGTGTGGACTGTCGCCTTCCTACCGAAGGGCTGAGGTTCAAATCCGACACGTACCAATGTGTTTTCGAATTTCGAAAAGATATGTACGTTATCCGACGCTCTTACGGTGAAGGAAAACATCGTGAGAAACCTTCATGCACGTCTGCGAAGAGATTCGAAGGTTGTGTTGTGAAGTCGTCAATCCGCACTGGGCCCGCGTGGACGACTAAGGCCTAATCACCTTATACGGGTAGGCTCGTGCCCTCGGTGGGGACGTTTAATGAGCTGATGATGATGACTACTCTAAATATATTTTAATGTTTAACTTCATTTTATCAATTGTAAATTACAGTTACGTTTAACGATATAAGTACCAAAATAAACAAATAGCAAAATGCCGAGGAAATATTTATTACTCAATCAAAGTGTTACACAGTCCCCTACCAGGAACTGTTCTACAAGGATTGCAGAAAAAGGCAGTGGTAAACATGCAGCCGTGTGCATTTTAATGATACGTATCTTTATGACGGGTTGATGACGACATGCAAATTGTGTTGCAGTGTTTTGCTGTATTACATTCACCGATATGAACACTGAGAGGTCGTTCTTATCTCATTTGTTTTTTATACTTCTTTAATTGGTAGTGTATTGAGATTACTTTGCTTTATACTTGCACGACCATATTAGTAATCATCCTTGCGTGCCTGTATTCATTACCACGTAGTTTTTTCACATATGCCTGAGTATTAGTTGCTTCTATATTGTTAATAGGAGTCATTTAATAGAAAAAAGACTAATATTGTTCCACATCTATTCCTTGGTTCGTAAAGTGTTTACATACCGAGAAAGAGTTTCTGATAGTCTACATCTGGTACTTCGCACTATTTGTCAAAATATATAACTCGTATTAGGAGGCAAAAGAAAGTATAAAGCTTTCCTAGTGATAGGTGACATAAGTTTGTAAGACCAGAAACATACTAGAAATTACTTAAACTTTTTTAAAAAATATACATTGCGGGATCTCACATGTGATTTATTTATCAATATGAGTATCTTATCACTAACATATCCTTTATTTAACCGAACTTGGATTTAATTCTAAAATACAAAAAAAAACGTGTATAAGTATGTTCATGTGTTGTTTAGAACCCATAGCTAATGCTTAGTTTGAGGCTAGATGGCCCGTGAATGTCAGTGGATATTTTTTATTATTTTATTGCCACTAGTACCATCCAGTCCATATTGTTAAGAAACAAATATTGTTTTGTATTGTCTTCTTTGTTAAATGAATTCTTAATTGCTTTATACGGTGTTCAATAATTACGAACTTGCTATATCTTGCATGTGTTCCGAAACATAAGTCCTCGTCTGTAATTTCACAACCTCGTCCAGTTTATTAGGAATCTGGTCCTTTTCTAAAAAGAACTGAGTCATTTCGTGCGCATAATATTGCTGATGTCTTAGTGAAAATAAAGATTGCACGTGCAGTTGTAGTAAAAACGTATCTTTTTGTTTTCATTGCCGTATAGCGCACTGCTAAACTTAGGATCTACTCCACGACCGATCGGGTTTAACCATAACCTGCTAGAGTTAAATTGGATTGAGATTTGATGCTGTTATTTTCTACATGGTAAGCTGACTGTTGTCTAGGAAGGTATTGAACAAATACCAGATATCTCCCGAGAAAAAGCAGTGTGTAATAAAAAATCAATAAAATAATGAAATGAAGTGCTTTTTCGCTTCATCTAGAATAACAAAAGCAGTTAAGAAATAATAACTTGATGACTCGGTTTCACGGCATCGGCCACTGCAGGCTTTATTCACTTATATTGGTAACAGTAGCCTCATTAACCCATTACATAAACAATCTTTACCTTTGGAACTTTGGTAGATGATCGGAGTTAGCAGTATCTATATAAGTGACGGCTCGCACTTGCTAGTATACGTTCTTGCTGAATTGTGTTGTCCTTAAGCACCATTTCCTACACAAATATGGATAGGTGCATCTCATATTACTGATCAAACTGCCATGAATTACTCGTATCATGTCGCTACTTCGTTTGTCGCCAGCGTTGAAACCTTTTTCCATGTTTAACGTTTAGTGATTAAACTATTTGTACCTGATCTGATTGGTTGCTTGTGAGTTCTAATAAGTGAGTTACCTAAAATATGTAACTACTTCCAGATGCAACCTATTGACGTATAAAGCAGGCTGTCTAAGATTGCATAGAAAGTTATAACGACAGGAACCAGTTCCAATAAGTTAATACGTTTGCTATTTTGTGACAGCCAATAAAACTGAACCCAGTCAATCATAGTATGTGATGACAAAATATTTGATGACCCATTTGTGTAATGGTTGAGATGTCGATCGCGACAATGCCGGGCAGTACAAACACTTCTGGTGCCACCGTTGTGCGTTGTTTGCCTTTTAGTAAGAATACGCTGTTTTCCTAAGGTTCCTATGTCATATTTGGTTTAATATTTATAATTTGGTTTTTAGCAATTTCGGCAAACCTATGTATGCCTTATGCAAAAAACACTAACACAAAAATCGTTAGATAGATAAGATAGATTCTTTATTTGCACAGAATATAGGTTACAAAGTGTCTATATATATTATATATATATTGTAGAGAGGTACATGCTACATTCTGCCTGTCATAGGCATGCAAATATTAATAATTTATAATAAGTGATTGATAACAAGTTATTATAAGTAAGTTATTATAACATTTCACAAAATTAAATTCACTACATTTACAATTAGATTTAAGAATAGCACGGACGGTACAACTTGATCAATTATTCTTAAAACAAATGTCATTAAATTGTATACATACTAATAAATCATATAATTATTACATTGGAATTTCATTAAATCAGAAATCATACTGAATAAAATTAACAAATCATTTACTTGATAAATTAAGCATACCTTACAACATGAGTCATATTCACATATAAGATGTCGCAGTATAGTATGATTTATTAAATATTTCATTAATATGTAGAGTCAATTCAAATCATTAAATATGTGATTGAAATATCTTTCAGAGAGTAGAAGCATTTATCTATTAATAAATTAAATAATTTTCGATAAAAAGTGTTCCATTTAGTTGTTTAAATTGTCTGTAATTTATTATAAATACGAATGGCCATAATGTGGCAGTTTCGAATATATAGTTCGATTGATGTTTTGGATAAGCTAGTTATTTTTGCGTCTGGTGCTATAATTGCATACATTTTTAGTTCAGTAAACAATTCACTATTATTCTTTACAAATCTACAAATCTCATAATGTACAAGCAAGGCAAAGTTAAAATTTTATGTGTTTTGAAAAATGGGCCACAAGATATCCATGGAGAACATTAAAATAGCACGAAGGCACTTTTTTGCGCAATAAATAAAGTATTCATTCGACAGCATTACCCCACAAAATTAATCCATAAGTAGCAGGATGCCACATAGCCATGAAAGGCCTAAGGGTTTAAGTCATAATTCTCGACAGTTTCAAAGAGCATATACAAATTTGTTAATTTCAAGTTAACTGAGTCAATGTGAGGTTTCCAAGAGCAGGATCTATCCAAAGTTTACCCAGAAAAAAACTAGTATCTCCATCATTTCTTGTCCACTGTACACCACACTAACATGAGCATGTTGTGGTTTTCTGTTAAAGAAGTTAATATATTTGGTTTTGGAAATGTTCGTTTAAATAAAAATAATTATTGAATTATTTTTATTTAGATTAATTGAGAATTGCACTGAGATTTTTATTTATTTAATCAAATTCTAAAATTGTTGTATTTTAATTTATAACATGCATTTAATTTTTTCTTTGATTAAACTAATTTTAACAAGCTTGGATTTGGGTGGAATTTTCAATCCAAAAATATTACGATTACTCAACAGAATCTTTCATTCTTACTCTGACCGCCAATAGGTTATTGCAATAAAAATGTGTGAATGTATTCCGATTACTCAGTGAAAACATCTCAATAATGGGTTATAGTCCGTAGGGATATTTCCGTCGATCGTTCGCAAGTTTCTGCGTCGTGTCTGTTAGCGGGATTTGTGTACGGCTACACCAGTCGGACGCGTATAAAACACGCTATAGTTTCTCAGTATCGGTTATTTTGTTCCCGTCTTTCGTGACAGAGCCATCTAGTGGTTGACTGAGGAAACGCGTACGCGCTCAGTGGTGCATTTTTTGTGAAGTGTTTTTGGAGATATATTTCAAACAAAATGCCTGGACGCCCTATTTGGCAGGTAAGGACATTAAATTATGGATTTATATAGATAAAAAACGTTTCGATTCTCAATTTATCTAGTAATTGTTAAAATAGTCTTGTTCTCTAACGAAAAGAAACCTAATTTTAATGAACGTATTGAAAGACATTTATTTTCCTTCAATAAAATTAAGGAGAGTCAATACTCAAAAACCAAATATATTGTATTGCAGAAATACATTTATATTATTTTTGGTAAATGAGTATATAAATCGCTTTATTTAAAGTACCTTTATGAATTGAATTTTAGGTTAGTTTATGTTATTTTTACTACGCGTTTTAAACACAAATATAAACGTAATTTAAGTTTTATGGATTCAATGAGGTACTAATTCCTTACAAATCAGCATTACAGAATTTAGTACCAGGGTTAATTGGTTATTTGACCTTCATGCACCTGAAAATAACAGGTGGGTTTACAATGTGTTTCGTAAACTTGGCGGATTTTGGCAGCAGTTCAAGCGTTTTGGTTTTAAAATGTACCAAATAACTTTGCTAGCAATTCCTTATTACAGTCATAACTTTGATCTTACCTTTGATTTGGTTGTGAACATCAGAATACTAATTGTAAAGTTTATTTAAGTGAAGACTTGGCAACCACGAGTGTCCTGTACGAGTATGTTCCTATTCATGTATTATACCGCTCAATGCCGAAAATTACCGTTGGTCAGATAATTTGTGCTGTCATAATCCACGTGGTGATAATAATTTGTATGTATACTATACAAAACGCAATGAATGGGTAGTATCTTAGTATATTTATTTTATCTGTGGTAGTTTTGAATATTTTAGAAAGTAAATTAATATGGAAGAATAGATATGTGAATTGTTCAATTATAAAAAAGACACAAACCAGCTGGTCAGTACATTTTTAACCGTCAAGCGGATGTACATGCAAACTTTAAAGAAAAAATAAATTTTAAATGAAAAGCATAAGCTTTATATAAGAAGAAACGTTAACAAAATTTATTTACATACCAAAATGGCTTTACTTTACAACTAACAAAACATAATTTTGATACCAAAAATTATAAAGTTATTCTTGAACACAACTTTTACTTGGTAAAGTGAATTAAGTGATGTTAAGGTACACCAACCTCGGAGGAATCTTCGAGACACCACCACATTCGTCTTATTTCTTTTTTTAAGTGCCTTGAATCTCACAGATATGAAATGTAAATTTAATGAAATAAACGACTACACAGCCTAAGGAAATAACACACAGAAAATATACAAAGTTTATTATGCTCATGTTTTGAAGATCAATTATAGTTAAGAGTATTTATTTATTAGAGTAAAAATAATATTGAGAACGTACTTCTGAAAATCTAGTAAATAATGATGATACATTCATACAATTAAAATAAATGTATATCTCTTTTATATTCATTTTTGATAGTCTTAATACAAACAGGTACATAATATTCACATTTTCATTCTTTGTTTTCTTATTAATATTATTTAACAGTAGGTAGTAAATTATAACTAGAAATAACTCTAAAATCACTCACATTGTTACATCTATAATAAATTGTAACACAGACACAATTTGTGTTACTTTTTAAATAATTACATCTACACGATATATTTAATTTAACTTCACTTATACTTTTTTGTCACCTTTTTTACTTGGAAACTTGACGTCTCCAATCATGTAACTAGCTGGAAGATTGTGAAACAGTTGCTGCAAGAAACTCAGAAGGATGTCTTCGATGGTTTTAGATAAAATTGGTCTTAGGGACTCGGACACAGGCCGCCAGTTTGCATTCAAGTATGCATTCGTGCTGTCCTCTGAAATATGTATAAAGGAATATGAATATATTAAAGTGGTCGTCACGTGATGTAAGATGTAATGTTTTCTGGATAAAAAACATAATATTTTTAATAACTGAAAACAAAGTAACGAAAACATCTATGATTCATGTTATGACGAATGACGATTGACGAGACAAGTGACGTTTTTGTCATAAAAACTTCGCAAGCAATTGGCGGATAGCTGCCAAGGTTGAATAGCTCAGTGATGTCTCAACGTTGCAATTTGTGCCATGTTAGTACCAGGTTACCATGATATGAAAAAGTTATCGTAAACTAAATTGTACGTGCTATCGAATGAAATTAATAACGCTACTGCCTGGTAGGTGGCGCTAGTAACTTAATGTAAACATTTCAAAAGTACAGTAAAGATGGCACTCCTCACCAGTAATTAAGTAACTACGAGTACAAATAATTAAACTTACCCAGAGAATCGATTCCATCGAATAAATTGTTCATGCGTAGTTTTAAGCCACCAATATTATATTTTACGTGAGCACCAGTAACGTTGAAGAATATCAAATTATCTTTTTCATATAACTTCACATCACTTAAGATGTCGATTGTCATATTAGCTGAAAAATTATCAATTAATTCAGACAGTTTTTATTCAGAAAATAATAAGTGTTTACACATCTTTTTAGTTACAATAAAATATACTAACTCGGTTCAAACCAGCATTTTCCCCGGCCGACCAGTGGAATTAACAGAATTTTTCCTTTCAAGTCGTAAGTGCCCTCAATTCTAATTTTGGGAACGCGTACTTTTGTATAGAAGTCGTATGTTTTTCCGTCAACCCTGAAAAAAATTATATTCACTTATCCGTAATCGAACCATAATGAAATTGTTTATGCAATAAGTTACCTAGCCATTACGTAAAAGCATATAAATACAATGAAACAATATGTGTAATGTTAATTATGATAATTATTTGGTCAGTTTGTTTATTTGTTTGTTAACAGTCTGTTTTCCATAAACAAAAATTACATATCATATAATGTGACCTTGTAACATTTTGTTTGATGCCACGTTTATATCAGATTTAACTTCATTTTATTAAATCAGATAACAATTTTTATGATTTTAAAATATCAGTCAAGTCTTTCGATACGTTTCACTCGACTCAATCGATCAAACAGTCGAGTCGGCTACCAGGGCACCATAGATCGAAAGCGATACTCACTGGCTGATAAGCACATCGGTTTTGCCGAAGCCGGTCACAGTGACGTCATCCAACGCTGCGTTCACGTTAACAGGGCCCTCGCCTTGTAGTATGCGTATTTTAGGAATCTTTAACGGATCGAGTGGAGGCATGTCGATCTCGGGCATTCCTGGAATTAATTTGAATACAATTTAATCCTTCATAACATAAGTAATTTAACTGTTTAAGTTTTTAATATAAAGATATTTTGACTAACAATAAAAAAGTCAAAGTTTAACAGGTACAATTATATGCTGTACTTAAAATTAGTAATGGCGTGTTTTGTTGTCTGTACTAGGATTATTAGGAATAATAAATATCACCCGAGCCATCGCATGAGTGTGGTGAAGAAATATCGCTTTCGCTTTCCGCAAGTTATGTACAGATGTTTCGTAATGAGGCTATGTGACCAGCTACGCTGAACCTGCCAGCCCACGATCATTGCTAGACATCTAAACATGAAAACCATTGAATGATGGATATTTTCTCAAAGACAACTAATATTTAAAATATATAAAAAACAACGTGGCTTTGAAAGTACCCAAAGCTAGGTTGTTTTATCCTTCCATATAAATTTTATTCTCGCAACTGTTAAAACTAAAGAAACAACTTTTAAGATAAAAAAATAGTTTTAGAAATGTCATTTTAAACAACGATAAAGTAAATTTGTCATTAAGATTTCAATATTTCAGTATGGTAAGAACAAACAACCAAAATTTACTGAAAAAAAGGTATAATCATAGCTTTATTTAAAAAATACACTTTAACACATTTAAACTGTAGTTAATTTTTTTGTTATTACCGGTACCAAATTGATAATTTTATTAAATCGCATACAGAAAATTTATACGAATCTGTTATTTATTTACTCTGTAATTTATACGAATATCCACACAAAAGTAAAAATTTTGAATCTTATAACAAAGCAAATTCCAACTGAAGTGAGAAACTCTACCAGGAATACAGAACCACCAAGGAGGTTACAAATTGCATGAATGCTTGTGCAATGTGCAAGCGCTCTGCAACCGTGCCGGTTTGCTGACTGGTCTACCAACGTGCAGGGTTGCCAAATAAATAAGATTTATATTTTTAAATATGTTACAGAGAACATTAGTTTGAATGATGCTGTATTTACTGTTTTATTAGTGACATCACATATTATAGATAACATACACGGCTGTATTTTCCAACTCCTTTCTTTGAGAAATTAAGAAAGTTATCTATTTTTATAATTAAAATTTACTGACCTGGTCCAAGAGCATTGAATAGGTGCTGCACAGCATCTCGCGAGCAGTCATCAAAATCGGGATCGTTTTTAAAACATGTCCTCACGAAACTTGCTGCAATTAATCAAATTATATGACAGAAAAAAATACATAAAAACCTTAAAACTAATGTATTACTTTAATTTATTTTATTTTACTGTATTATAAATTTATGTTATCCCTATACAAACATATACATATACTGATGAATGATAATCATGATCATTGCACTGTAAGGCTGAGAGACAGGGTAGTTACGGTAAATAGTAAAAACCGTCGTCCACCCTTAATATATTATATAATTTCCATTGTATAGTACTAAATATTTCCCAACTTTGTGCTCGAATAAGTATATGTTCCGTACATAAATAGCTACATGAACGATTATATTAATGTCACAACCTATTGAAGCTATATAAGCTTTATTTGCATATTCTTTTTATTGAGTCTGAATTCACTTAATAATCGTTTTACACAATTACTTGTTAAGGCTTCTATGCCTAATTTCTTTGCATTATATTTTGTGGTACATAGCTTGAGTAATCATTGATAAAACATGAAGATAGAGGTCGGAATTAGGTTAGGAATTGTTTATATACTTATACTGATTTCATACTACGGAATAATGAAGATATGCTTTGAGGCACATCCAAGATAAAATTACGTGAGCAGAAAAGATTCTGTGATTGTTTACTAATAAAACTCTTACTCGATGCTTCTTTTATTTATTTCTGAAAGTTATCTATTTGTAAAATTCCCTGTGGCAAACACGAAATTGGTCATTAGAAACTTCGGAAAGATCTAAGTTTATATCAAAATTCAAGTGCAAGTACAGCAATAAATCTACCTAATTCGGACCTCTACCTATAAAATATTTTCCTTGAAATGAGTAAAAGTTGTGTGAAAATATATTTTTCCGTTTAATTTTAATAGCCGAAATTTATATGGCAACAGTGTTAAGAATTTGTGTTTTATTAAATTAACATTTTATAATTTCTATAGACCCCGTTACAATCAGTCCAGACACACAGACATAATCTAAAAACTATTGTTCATTGAAAACGTCTCTGATGGTGAACGGCCCTTGTAAATAAACAGTCATCCTAACTGAATAATTTACAAATAATAGAAATCGAAATTTCGATGTAACGTTCTTAGGACTTTTACTCTCGTCGACACAGTTAAAAGACAATTAATCCAACGTCAACTGCTTTAACTGGGCCGATAAACAAGTCAGGCAACTCACATGAAGCGTAAACTTCACATAATTATTTACACTCTGTCCCTATACAAATTTAAACTTCTAGAATATCACAAAGATTTTTCGCCAACACTGAGATAGAGGTCGTTCAACTTTATAGTGAAGTAACCTGTGTACCTGTAACTGTTACAATCGATTTGCGTAACGTCAATAACCCGATTCCGAGTCGATACACCATACCGGCGTGATTGTTTACGTTGGAAATGCAAACAGATGTGCAAATTAAAATTGTTAAATTGACTACTTACGTTTCGTTTTATAATATTCGGCAGTTGTATAGTGGAGCACATATGTCACAATTAATAATTTCAACTGCATATTTGGTGAAATTTTATTTTAATTTTTAAATGAACAGGCTAGTCCGAGCTTGCGGGCCGAGGTGGCAGAGAGATACTAAGTTCCAGCTATCACAGTCTCCATATTCTGTAAGGCAAGCCGCGAAGTGGGGATTGGTACGCAATTGTTAACTATGTAAATAAAACTTAAACTTGCGTTGCCTAAGTTAATATTGCTAATAAAACGTAAACACGCATTATTTCTTACTGCATCTGAACACGTGATGTGATAATAATATGATCTATTCGGCTGTTTTGAGACTTCGTAAATGTTAGAAGTTTTTTTCATGAACTAAGTAAGAGCTAAACAAATTTTCTCCCTAATAGTAATAGACTACTATCTACTACTGTACTCCTGTGTTAAATAATAAAATTCTACATATACTGGGTATTAGGCGCAATTTTGAGTTGATTAGGTAGTGTTGTAATCTTGTATCACGCGTCTCTTCGTTGTTTGGCATAAGTCGTTGGCCTCAGCTTCTATCTTATTTTGATTAATTCCACCCCAATGGGAAAATAGAGGAAAAGTTTGAATGGAACTTAGTCAATTTTAAACCGCTGAGGTTTGAGACTTTGCAATACATGCAAAGTCTCAGACCCCCTAAGAAATTATTTTGAGAAAATCTTCCACAAGTAGATAAAATGAAGATGAAAATTATAACTTTTAAACGCGAGCGAAGCCGTGGACATAACCTAGTATTGAATAAAGGAAAAAAGAGATCCAAGGCTCTACAGAGGGTCGTTAAAAATAATAATAATGAAAATGAAAAGTGTTTATTCAGTTTAGGTCCTTACAGAACACTTATGAATGCGAAATGAAGCTACCACTGGTTCGGGAGGTAGTTTTCCACTGAGAAATTCCAAGAAACTCAGTAGTTACTCTTTTCAAAAAATTGTGTTTAATACAGAATCATTTGTATTATAAATAATCATATAAAGCAAATTATATTTTCAATTTTTATCATATTAAGTATTAGTAAAAATATAATCATCTACAAAAGTACTATTAAGCAGTTAAGTATTATATAAATTTAAATAGATGATAACAAAAAAAACAAAAGTAGTGCAGGCGTGGAGATCAACATGTGCATGAGTTTTTATCATTTATATAATCTTCAATACTATAGTAAGCTTTTTTAATCAGTAGTGTATTATAGCAGCATCTCTGTCTTGATCTCTTAATTGAGGCAGTACAGTGGACTCCGTGACTAACTGACTCCATGTCACTTGTTAGCAACTACTCTGGGATGCTACTATATCATTAGTTTACTTTTTGCTTCCCAATTAGGTCATAAAAAACAGGCCAATATGTTTGTTTTTGTTTCTTATTAAAGCATTTATTCAATTCAGTTTCCCCAGTGAAATTCCTTAAGGAATATACAATCAAAAACTCTTCTTGATTTTATGTCCATCCCCCAAATATGAGAAAAATCTATTGATACAAAAATATTAATTTTCAACACTAAACATCAAGTAAAATACTTTGCGATTGATCAATAATACCTACATCATCATCATCATCGTCAGCTCATTAACGTCTCCACCGAGGGGCACGAGCCTACACGTACGCGCGTGAATAGGCCTTAGTCGTCCACGCGGGCCCAGTGCGGATTGACCGACTTCTCACAGGCGTGCGCAGGTTTCCTCACAATGTTTTCTTTCACCTACATATTACAAAAAAAGATATATATATATATACGGTATCAAGTATCCATAAAACTCCATAAATGAACACATAATATAGTTCGGATGAATGCCAATGGTTTAAAATTCACCATGTATAAGACTCGCGTGCTTAACAAAACAACCTATGTCCCACTGCAGCGCAAAGGCCTTCAGGCACAACAAATCTATGAGTAGATTTGTCACGTAACCCACCACATGAGCCCAGTGCGTATTGGTCAGTATTAATGACTATCATCCTAAGCACAGATAAAATAACAAAAACATATTAAATACTAAAATCCAAAGTTTGTAGCCCGGACCAACGGGTTAACGTGCCTCGCCATAATAGTTATGCTCCAGTGATTCAGGCAGTGAAATTACTATGCACTGTGATTCAACATCTTTGCGTTATAAAATGTCGTTTATTTATTCCACTGTTGTTACGTTTTAGAGTTAACAGTGTGATATAGGTTATAGTTGCCAACTACCATAAGGTTCACTACCAGTTGGATCCATAAAAATAATTGTTCGTGTCGTTCGGGGATTATGGTTTATAACCCAGAGAGCTAGTCATTCACTAAAACCTATTTGGTTTTTTGAGGTATAATGGCTGATTGGCAGCCTTTCTACTAATACTAATAGAGATTTTTTTTAAATTGTTGACCATCGACAATTAAACACTGGAACCAAAACTTGGTTTGAAAGGCTTCGAATAAACAATAATTAACGGAATCGAGTTAAACACTTAATTTTGGAGGGAATTTGTTTAAGGACTTATCGCAAAAAGACTATAATTTTTCGCGGGGACAGTTATCCCCGTGAGTCTTTAATCATATACTTATGAAATTATTTTTTTACATCTTTTTGATAAATTGTTAAAAGTATACCGACTTAATACTTACCATGTATTTCAGAAGTTAAATGTCAATCAAAGTATTAAATATATAAGGATCACTATAGCGCTAGAAAATCGGAAACAGTTTTGACCAGGATATCGGTTCAGAGAGACCCACAATCACTTCAACCCCAAACTCCCAAAGTCGAGAGGCATAGGCGGAGGCTTTGTTTAAACGCTGTATCTACGGTAAAAGTTATGATAGGCATTCTTTGCTATTTTTATCAAAATTGTGAATTAATTTCGACAAGTTAACCTTTTAACAATAATAAATCCAATGGAAATTATGTTCGAGTTAAAAATGTTAAGAATTCATTTGGGTTGATATGTCCACAGTTATTTTCATCGAGTTTGTTCTGTTAATAACATAGGCTGTTAATAAATATATCTTGGTCAAGGAAGTATACCGGTTTCGCATCATCTAATGCTCGAATATATTTCATTTTATTGCACAATATTACCGTAATTCAATTTAAAATCTCGCTTATAAAGGTCAACATATTATTACGCGGAAAGTTCCAATGAAAACCTTCGATCGGCAATTAATATGGAAATAAATGCATAATGCATATTATCAACTTATAACATTTCTTCTTAATATTATCGTTTAAATGCACAATAATCGTTATCTAAGGTAAAAGAATAAAAAGTTTTGCTAATTTGAATAATGGCCGTGTTTGTCTAATAATATTAGATTATTCAATAATATTAAATTCTATTTATATAAAAGAAATAAACTCAATCTGCAGATAGATCAACATTTCGTCTTCTTTTAAAATGTTTTGTAGGTACTAATTTGAAATGTTTTTATTTTTAAATGTGTCTATTATTATTATTATATTGTCTATTGATTGATTTAAAAAAAAACTTTACCTGCTACAAAAATAGGTCCTCTTCTAGTTTTTTTCTATTGAAGTTAATTTTATTTCTTTGAGATCATATAATTAGGCGCTACATTTTATTTGGTATGGTTGATATAAGCTTTAAACTCTAGATTCTTCCTTTTTTTAAATATTCAATACATAATTATTCTATAAGTAATATAGAATATCAGATGGACTGATGAACTGGTTAAGGTGGCAATGGATGTCAACCGCCACGGATCGGTCCACGTCGAACTCATTGGGTGAGGCTTTTGTTCAGCAGAGGAAGTATTATTAGCATATAAGATGTATATTTATATACATATAAATTAAATTTGAGTATCTCTTACTGAATTAACCATATTTTTCTTCATGCGGTCATTCGAAAATGTACTTTCCATTTTAAATTATTAGAAAATGTTGGCTGTGATATATTTATACTTCTTAAAAATTATGATCCTGTATTCAAATTTCATTTCATTATTTTCTATTGTGTTTTTAAGTTAAAAGGTTTGTTTAGAGCGTCCATAATATTTGGCTTTTAAATTCAATAAATAAATAGGTTTATATTTTAACTTCGGACTAGTTCGTTTAAAATAAGGTAGTTTGATAAATTCGTACCATAACTTTAACAGACATGCTTATTTGAGCTTTACAATGCTATGTAGAATGCTGAAATAAACAAACTGATTAAAAGCCCAGTGATGGCTTTTAATCAGTTGGTTTATTGTGTTGGCGAAAGTAATTGAGAAGCCTTAGATTTAAAAGGAGCGAGTCTCTCATAAGGATAAAATAAGAAATGATGTTATCCGCAAGAAATTGAAATTTGCCGACGTAGCTCGTCGGATCAGTAACTTGAAGTGGCAGTAGGCCGGCCACGTATGTCACAGAACCGGCAGCTGTTGGAGCAGACGAGTTCTGGAGTGGAGACCAAGTCTCGGCAAGTGTTACGTATAACACCCGCCGGCCTAATGGATCGTCGACTTGGGGAAGGTCGCAGATGGAGGCTGTATGAGGAAAGTGGTGGACCGGGATATCTGGCGCAAAATAGGCAAGACCTATGTCCAGCAATAAACTGAAACAGATAAAGAGAGAGGGAGAGAGATGATAAAAATAGGCAACATTTCTACGCATAAATAATACCCTTATTTCGTAGTCTTCAAGTCACAAAGTCATCTAATAGAGTTAATTGAACAAAATGCTGCTTGATATTTAAAATGAAACTACTCGAAAGCGTGACGTGCCTTCGGCTTTTCTTATTAACGTTATTTTTTGTAATTTTAAATTATGTATCTTTATATGCTCATTTTAATTTTAAATATGTGTAAGAATACTTCCTCATATTCTCAAAAATTGGTATGAAAATACCTACCTATGTAATGCCAGCGTATCCTAGCTAGTGTTCATGTACGCCCCTTGTATAAGTGTTACATTCGTTCCGTAACATCAATTCCATTTCTTTGCCGACATGTGTGGCAACTGCCTTTGCGTAGAAAATATTAACTGTATATAAAATACATAATTTTGCAACGCGTGCGCGAAAGGGGTCAAGTTTCTCGCTTGGCTCAAGCGAAACCTGTCCTTTGGTCGCCATCCTTACAACATCGCTTGCTTGTTCCGAACTATCTATGAGTCTAGAAGATTCTGTGCATTACTGCAATAACATTTATCTTGATGTCTTAGTTACTAACCAAATATTCGTTAGGTGAATGCAAACTTTGTAGTGGAAAGACTGACTTGAGGAAGATCTTTTCTACGTCACTTTATTGTTAATGAATTCGGTCAGATCGACTCTAATCGACCCATGACCCGACGCATGGGTCAAGTGCATATTGGCAGGTCAGTAGAACCCCAGTAATTTTCTTGAAGGCTGAGCGCTATTCGTACTTACCACTCGTTAGGTGAAGCATAAAGACCATCAGCGACGAAAAGAGAAGATCAAGAGAAAGAATAATAAGTTGGACAACTCCTAGCTAATATTACTACAGGGCTATTACATAATTTAGTATTTTAATATATGACTAAAAATAAATTAAGTCACAAGTAAGCAATTAGGTATGCTGTGCTTTAGCTTTGGGACAGTTGTGGTTTTTAATTTAATTAATATAGATTTAATTTGTTAAGGTTCAGCCAGCCATTTACTATGGTTCCCTATGAAGCGAACATATTTAATAATTATAATATACTAAATCCACCTTTTTAAACATCGTGAAATACTGACCTTCTAAGTAGTCTCTGTTATAGTTAATGGTAATGACAAAATGTACCATAATTGCGTTCCCTCTACTGGCTCTACTCAGCTTCTAATTATTTTTAATTATACGACGAACGCGTTCGTATGTCAAGGCCATTAATTTGTTATAACGTGTGTAAGATTTAACGCTTTTGGCGACTGGTCAAGATAAACATATTCTAACTGTACTAAACCCACGCGTGTTGTGTTCTGGAAGAGTTTAACATCGTGTAATTATTGCGCGGAGTAATCAGGCATTAGTCCAAGAAACTAAAGGTTAAGCCCTTCAAAACCTTTAATTGGTTTCAACATAGGCGCTGAAGGACTTTCGAGGAATTGGTAAATATTTACGTTGTTGTTGCCAGTTTACAAGATTAGTATGATTCACGTACGTTTCCTATCATTAGCGATGATCTATTTATATAGAGTAATGTCATGACATACACAAGAACAAGACTCAGGATTTAACGGTCTGGGAAAATAGTGCGAAAAACCTTGAGTAGCACAGTGCCTGATATCGTCCCGTCAAATAAGAGCTATGCACTTTTGGGTTTCGGGATGAGGGCACTGTAGCTATTGAAATGACTGGGTATGAGAGACCTAACTAACATCTGTTCTCTCGGGTGACCGACACAGTGCGGAGTTGATGGAGAGAAATAACTGTCTATTCGTTGTTGGTCTCCTTCAATGCTGCTCTGTCATGTTTTGGCGTATCACTTACCATCAGGTGAGCGTTCTGATCGTCCCCTGTACACGTATAATAAAAAATCACTTACTATAGTAATATAGGTGGGCGTCCTAACCGTTCTGTACACTATTATCACAAAAAAAAAATTTTTCAACTTTGGAATGCAAAAACATCATATCTTAGCAGCGCTTTCTTATTCTATCTAACCTTTTTTACATACTGTAACTCTTACCCGTTTTGTAAAATCTTTTGTGACTTTTTACATCTTATTTTATTACTTTATGTTTGCTACTTTTGCAAGCAAATATACAACCAATGGATTCATGCATAACAAGGACGTGTCTGTATGTCACAAAGTGAAACTTTTCTGTTAGTAAATAAACATAAACAGTACTTGATCGAAGGCCTGCCAGACTAGCTAGACCCTGCTCTTGCTTCACTTTTGAAGGAAAGGTCATATTGCATTGAACACGTGAGTGTCCGGAGAATCGTCACGCAATCTTGCGGTCTTAAATTTTGATTGATGGACACATTTGTAGCGTTTGTTTTTGTAATTATGCTTAAAAGGATACTAAGATATAAGTAAAAAAAATACGGATTTGTAGTCCGCAAATAGCAAAAAATGGTTTTTAGATAGGTAAATAGAAATGGTTAAATAATTCTCTCATAATTTTGAAGTCGGTGCAAAGTTTAACAAGAACTCTTTATGGATTTATCTATCTTACTTACCTATATTATAAAACTTTCTTGAAGAAAAAGTTGCCCGGAGTCACCTAGGATTTTTGATTGTTCCCTCGATTTCTCTGGTGCCCCTTCATTAAATTCTGACTTCCTTATACTACTACCTCTAAAGTATCCTCTTTCCAACAAAAAAATATTATCAAAGTAGGTTCATTTATTAAGTAGATATCCGCTAACAAACCTAAAAAAATTGCGATAGGTTGAAAGCAAAGTTTTAAAATTGGAATGCTTTTATAACGTAAACATTTTCAAGTTAATGTTTACGGGATCGTACCCTCATGGGTCAATTAGCAGCCAAGCAATGTTGCAAAAGACCAATTTAGTGGGTCCAATCAACGTCGCCGGCAGGTCGCGCCACCATCGCGCGATTCACACACATTGCCACACATCGTTGGAACTGGCTGGTATATCGATAGCACAAAATTTTAAAGTATGTAAACGAGCCGAGAACGGTGTCGACATTTCTATGAATGAAACGGTACCCTTCTATTTGTAGAGATGAGACGGTATACGAAATTAGCAAGTCTATTCCAGATGTTTACGTTAGCGAAGACTTGATTGTTGGATGAGAGCTTTATAAAAATGATTGAGGTGATTCAAGAATATAAATCATGTCGTGTAAGTCCTGCCTACTATGTAATGCACTCAGAAAAGTAAAAAACCACGTCAATGTTAGTTCCGCCTGTCACGCCAATAACTACCTTCAGCAGTGTTTTCAACCTTTAACTTGTTTCTCATTAACCCATTGAACGCCACTGAAATCCAGACACAACAGAAAATGTATCGTCTGGCACTTTAAGGCGTCATTGGTGGTCAAAGGGTTAAATAGATACATCCCTTGACTGTTTGAAAATTAGGCACTAAAAAATCTATTGTCCTTCCAGCTTAATGACTACGACTATATGACTTTGCGAGCTCGATTAGTGACTAGCGCGTTTAGTTAATGACAGCACTTGTTAAGCGAAATTCGTAATTCTTGGTCCTTGAAAAAGTGAATTAAAAATATTATCTAGAGTACCTCCGAGCTTCCGAAAGCACGTTCTGTCGTAGTCATGACCCATTCTTAGCCATGTTTGTGGCATATTGATAAATTGATACTAAGAAATTAAGACGCTAGAAAACTGTTTTACTATTTACCCTAATGATACCCGGTAACTTTTTTAACTTATATTTTACCTATTGTACAAATATTCGAAAACAAGATAATAACAGCCCATATTATATTAATACGAGTATTTGACTGTTCCATTCACAGATTTCCCAATACAGTAGATGGGGCAAGCCGTGTTTAAAGTGCGACAAATGTAAGCTCAACGAGCATACACTGGCTGCCAGTTTACGCTCTGTGAGACGAGTCAAGACACACGAATATTAGAAGTAATTACCGTTTTTTTCCAAAATGCTATCCTGTGCAATTGTAACATGCCATCATCGCAATGAATCAGTAAATTACCAAGAAATATAATAACTTTTCACAGGTAAGAACCGAAAAGAAATTGCGACACTGGGACTGCCTATAAACTTGGCGGCTTGTCCAGTCTAATTGTATATTCGGATGTCTGTGGTTCCATTTCATAAATATGTACCATTATTCTTTCTCACATAACCGCAATTAATAAAAAAACTTTAGATCCAAATGCCTAAGACAAGCAGCCCTAAACAGAAATTTGTAAAACAAAATAATTCGTCAAAAGCGAAGGGCATTCATAGACAGGGCCGGATCTAGGGGGGGCAGACGGGGCACGTGCCCCGGGCGGCACGGTCAGGGGGCGGCAAACCGACTAATGGACCACTCATCATTTACCTTACTTGCCCGCGGAATAAATAATAGTACAAGTGCATGGCCATAGAAATACGACTGATAACCGGAGCGCGGAGTAAGGCATGTTACTGAACCATTACATTTTTTTGCATAGTTCTAAATAGGCGCCCGCAGATCACGGTCAGCAGGCGGGTGCAGCTGCGATCTGAGGAATGACGCTGTATACGAAAACTCTCTCGTCGATCTCTATACAGGGCAGCAGTGTATTATTTCAAAGTTACGTAGTTATTTCTCTATGTTAATTGATGCCAACTTAGCTGCTTTAAAGCTATATCATTTTCATGATGGACAGCTACAATTGAAAAAAAATAAAAATAAACAATTAAGCTCCTTTTACTTGCATCAAGCGACCACGTTTTTTAAGAAAATATACAAAATAAATTGGAAATAAAACGCCTTTTTCATCCAGTGTGACTTCGAAAAAGCTGAGGCGAGTAGTCTTATTTCATTATAGAACTTAATTGATTAATATCAATACCAATAATTGATAAATTGTAACTTTTTAATGACATTGCTTTTTTGCCGAGGTTAGGATGGTTATGAAACAGCTTAAGCGTTATTAGACCCCCGCTACGACGGATATACCGCAGAGCTTTTGAAAGTAGGGGGCACGCCAGTGCTTAAGACCCTTCAGAAGCTTTTTAATTCCGGAATCGGTGATGGTGCGACACCAAAGGTGAGGAGCAATGGCGTGGTGGTGTTCTTCTTCAAGAAAGGTGATTAAACCTTTTCCCTCTCTATTCAACCTATCGCAGTCCACTGTTGGACATTGGTCTCATTTTGCGCCAGATATTCCGGTCCTCCGTTTTTCTCATCCAGACTCCACCAGCGACTTTTCGCAAGTTGTCGGTCCATCGGGCCGGAGGGCGTCCTACGTTACGCTTGCCAAGACGCGGTCTCCGCTCCAGAACTCGTCTGCTCCAACGGCCATCGGTTCTGCGACATCATTACCCACTGCCACTTCAGTTCGCTAATCTGGCGAACTATGCCGGTAATTTTAGTTCTTTTGCGGATAACATCATTTCTGATTTTATGTATAAGAGTCTCCCAACATAGCACGCTCCATCGCTCGTTGAGTAACTTTGAATTTCTGAACCAATCCGCAGTCAGTGTCCATGTCTCATCTGCGTATGTTGGTATGGGTAGGACGTATTTCTCAAAGACTTTTGTCCTTAAGCGTTGCGGAATCGTCGACGTGAAGATCTGATGTAACTTGCCTGATGCCGCCCAGCCCAAATGAATCCTCCTACTAGCTTCCCTTCCGAAATTGTGCCGGTCAAGTTTTAGCCCAAGTAAACTTATTCTTGGACAATCTGGAGAAGGACGCCACCGACGCTTATCAGAACGCTACCGGTCTATAATTCTTCAAGAGAGCTTTATCACCCTTCTTAAAGAACGCTTGTGGACCACGCTTCCAGTGTAGTTCCCAGGTAGATGACGGCATTAAAAGAGCTCACCTAATGTCCTAAGGATGGGTTGTCCACCGGTGTTTAGGAGTTCTGTCGTAATACCGTCATCCCACGGGGCCCTTTCATTTCTCAGTTGCTTCAGTGCTGCACTAATTTCGCTAACGTCAACATCCGGCATATCCTACGTACAATGGTGCCTTAGTAGGGCACGTAGATCTTCGCTGTCTTCGGTCTGTACTGATGAGCGCTCGACAAATCCATAGAATTTCTCAACCTCTTCCAGGATCTGTTGGCGTAATGTGAGTAGTTGGCCATCTGCTATATTAAGCTTCACCAGAATGCTCCTCCAAGTGGTTTTTGGAAAACTTTGGGCCCCCTGTTCTCCTTAATAAGGTCCTTAATTAACCTTGTATTGAAATAGTAGAATTCTCTGCGAACGAGTTTTCGTATCCGCTTGGAGAGAGCCTAATATTCCGGGTATGATAAGTTAAAGTCAAAATTCATTTATTTAAATTAGGCTTACAAAAAGCACTTATGAACGACAAAAATATACAAAAATTACATTACAAAAAAACAAATTTATTTCTTTGAACTGTTCTTTAAGAGAGTCACGTGGTCTAAGGTTGTAGATAAAAGCTCTTTTTGTAGCACAAATATTGTATCAATGTCGGCAGCCGTACCCCACAACGGTAGACCATACGACATTACATTATAAAAATGACTAAAATAAACTAATCTTGCCGTTTTTACATCTGTTACGAGTTATCTTAGATATTAAAAGCTTATTGAAGAATTAACGACCCATTACGATATTGTGCCACATCTTCAAGTTATTCTCCAGAGTCATTATGATCCGTCTCGCGCATATGTTTGACGATTTCCAGCCCTCCGAACAAGCGGGTTCCTCAAAGGCTTCAGCACCATAGACTACATATTACATACGCTGTGGCAGGTTATACAGAAGAGCGGAGAGTATAACTGACCATTATGTTTGGCGTTTGTGGACTATGAGAAAGCCTTCGATTCGATCGAGACTTGGGCTGTGTTTCATTCCCTCCAACGGTGCCTGACTTGACTACTGCTATATCGAATTGTTGAGATGTTTGTACGAGAGCGCTACTATGTCAGGCCGAGTACATGAAGAGCTTACCATTGGCTTATCATTGGCACCGAGGAGTAAGACAAGGAGATGTAATATCTCTGAAACTGATCACAGCTGCGTAAAAAGTTGCAGCTTTGTCCAAATGTCAATCAATTTGAGGACCTATTATATAAATTAGTGAAATAATATAGGATGATAAAGGTAAAAATAAATAAAAGAGGGCGGGGCGGCATTTCTAAATTTTTGCCCCACCCAAAAAAAATTGAAGATCCGGCCGCTGTTCATAGATTAAATAAGAACAACTTAGGCCATGGTTACTTACACGTTTTTATGTTACCTTAATTAGATTGCAAGCTTGCAATAAACTTTTGGAAATTTAGGTAATATAACAACGGTATCTGCAGAAGATGTAAAAAAAATAATAAACAAGAAGAATTTCCTAGTATTAATTATGTGATTGCACTGATTAGTGATATGGTACCCGTTGTAGCACACACACACATATACCACTACAATTTTCGGATTATCTTATTGAGTTTTCAACTTATTAATAATAAATAAATAAATATCCACAAACATGCACACAGCGCCATCTAGCTGCAAACTAAGCATTAGCCTGTAATATGGATTCTAAACAACGGATAAACATAATTACATATTATTTGTAAATACATACGTATTATAAATAGAACCCAGAATAATATAAAAAAACATGTTCATTTACACAAATCCTTGCATTGCCTGGGATCGAACTGAAACCTTGGTGTAGTAGCGACGCCTCAACCTAAATCAATAAATAATTGTGCGTAAATAAAGCTTATACTTTCTTAATTATATAGTATCGTATAACTTAGTATTAAAATAAGAAGCTGGCCAACATACTCCTTTATAGTTACAAAACCTACACACCTAAACCGACAATGTCTATTTCTATATCCATAAAACTTTATTGCGTCGCAAACAGTACAAAATGGGTCTCAGTTTTACAATGCTTTGAGGACTGGTACGACCGCAGTGCACTGAACCTACCATGATGGAGCTCTTTACAACGGTGTCAGGGCTATGGCAATATACCTGTGATGACATGCATATTTTGATTATATCTTTTAATGCCCATTATTCTTAAAAATAGCATAACATGCATTTCATGTTTTACACACATTGAATCACTGGCTGGTTGACTTAGCTCGGCAGCTTATGCTGTTAGGAAGATAAGACTCTTGACAGATTGAGCAGATTTTTTTAGTTATTTTCATATTCATGTCGTATGGTCTACTGTTGTGGGGCTCAGCTGCCGACATTAATAGAATATTTGTGCTACTAAAAAGAGCTATTCGTTTTATCTACAACCTTAGACCACGTGACTCTCTTAAGGAACTTTATAAAGAAATAAATATAATGACTGTAGCATCACAATATATTTATGAAAATTTAATTTACGTCCATACTATCACACTTTTAAAAAAATTGTGACTCACACAATTTTAATACTAGGAATAGAAACAAACTTGCTATTCCAGACTTGAGACTACATAAAGTAGGTAAATCTTTTATAGGAAGATGTATAAAGTTTTTCAATAAGGTACCGCAAAATATTGTAGAGTTACCTTTACACATGTTAAAAGCTAGAATAAAAAACCACCTTTCTATAAAAGTACTATACTATTGACTCATACTTAAGTGATAAAAATCCATGGTCTGAAACTGCTCAGCTACTTCAGTGTTTATAAAATATCTGTACATTAAAATTATTGTTTAAAAAAGGCTGTACTGTTAAGTTTTCTTGGGTGCTTCTTTCTCAACAGGCCAAAACGCCGAAGCGCTTTTTTCTAAGTATCAAAATTAATTATTGTGCTTTACTTTGGTATTTTAAATGTATTTTTTTTCTTTTTGACATTCATAAGTGCTTTTTGTAAGCCTAATCTGATTAAATGAATTTTTATTTTGATTTTTTAAATTAATAAAATATCTTTAGTAAAACTTTAGCCTGAGTGGAAAATCTTTTAGAAACTACTGCTCTTAAAAGATTTTTTCACGAAATGTTGAAATTGAATTTCATTTTATATTAAAATAAAACTGACGTAGCAATTCTAGATATGGGCATATTTATTATTACATACCTTCATGCATTCAAAAAAGAAATAGCTCTTCCAGCTAAAGTAAAATATTCTCATGTATAAAAGGGGGAAAATCCCCCTTTTATACATAATTGTGTTTAAAATATCGTATCCAATGTTGAAGAAAATCTTAGGTAGTAGGTACAATGTATTAAGTTCAATACGTAGATGCCATACGATTCAAGTATCATAATAAACAGTAATTTATTAATAAAGTGTTCTTGGGTTATTTTTCTGGTACTTGGAATGATAACATTTAATAGTTTTTACGACACAAATGTTATGCATGTACTTGAATGCTGTGTTATTTGCATTCATTTAACAGCTTTTTATAGTCCATTAATTCACTTAAAGGGCGATTAGCAATTACAAAAAATTTTAATGCTTGTTTTACTATATAACTAATTGTAATTTACGCAAAACAAAATGCTTTATTCTCCTATCATTTTGAAAATTTTAATCTCAGTGACCGTAAAATAATAAATAATTGACATTTTTATCAAATTGAGTGCTGTTGATAACAGCAGATGGCCTATGGTTTTTAAATCTCTAAAGGAAAATGGACGAATATGTGGGACATATAATTTCCCATTTCTTAGTTGTCTGGACGCACAGTGTATGCTTATTAGCATATATGGAGTGCACACCACTATTTAATTTGTAATGTCATTCAACAACATACATAAAAAAAATGTTTCATATTCAAAGACTTGAAGTAGAATACCAATTTCTCGTTAAGTAATTAGAACCATTGACATCTCCACTGTAGCCAAAATCTCTAATTAAGTAAATGGATAACTTATTACAGCCTTTTCTATTAATTAATATTATATCCAAAACTAGTGATGTCGGTGACCATTGTCTTCTAGATATACGTGTAATTAAGATATCTTACTCTTGGCACTGGACTCAAGTAATAAATCATCCCGTTTCTCCTGACACGATATAATTAGGTCAAGGGATAGTATTTATAACAGTACTTGATAATATTAATACTCCAGTGATATTTTTAGCTATCTCTGTAAAAGCTTGTACCGCCCCATTTCGCCTGTCAAAGTTGCATCAAGTTGCACGCAACCGTCTGACCTTCATCCTTGCGATTGGATCCACAGCATAGTTCTATGACGAAAGTGATTGCTGTTTCACAATTAAAATTAAAACAACTCGCTACTTATAAACAACGTGTATTAATGTAAACGTTAAAATTATTTACATTGTAAAAAAAGTCTTAACAAAAATAGCACTTGTTAGATGTGTAAACGCTTATTAGATACGTGTATGTATCCTTACTATCACTCAATCATGATGTTACAATAGCGTGAAATTTAGAAGGGTAAAACACCTCGCGTCCGACAGATAGAATGGAATAAGATTGCTTAAATACTGGTGTACTTCGTTGATTCTGGATTAGGTTTTGGCCACTTGAGATGTTTGTGCAAATAGTACGATTACATATGGCGGGTATTGCCGAAACCGCCGTGGCCGGACTGCGATGCTCCTTTGTTGTAACCCATCTGCAGATTGAGCTCAGCATTGTGAGCTCTGAGCTGTTCCTCGGTGAACGTGCGCTCGTTCTTATCAGCCATTTTAGGGCCGAGCTGGGGACCAGTCCATTCAGGGTGCTTCTGCGTCTGGAATTTAAATGGCAACAAATAAAAATCTAATTGTGCGCATATACAATAATTCGAACGAAGAAAGTATGCTTACAATTCTTCCTAGAGAGTACAAGCAAAGTGTAACTTGCGGAATGTTACGCCTCTCAAACAGATCGGCCGTTTGAAAGATTTCTTCTTCAGGCACGCCGTATTTCTTAATTGCAGCTTGGAACCTGTAGCATAATATAAAGAATAAATAGAAAAAGTGAAAATATTAAAATAATTTATTTGTTAATAGATAGTTTGTAAAACAAAATTAACCTCTGAATGTTCTCCATGAGCTGGAAGTTGGTTCCTCGTTCCTGGATTTTCTTAACGGACCCAGGGGAAAGTTTGTTGATGAGCTTGCAGAGGATGATGCCATCTTTCAGAATATCTTCGTATGCGCCATTAGGCAGAGGTTCGCCTGTGACAGCTGCGATCCAGTTTAGCACTTCCTGTTCCTGTTCCTTGTTCCTAGGCTGGAAATGTATTTCAAGAATATGATTGAATGCTTTTGTAAAATGTCCCAATTTCAATTTGATATTATAATTTTTAGTATCTCGATATTTATTCATTTGAGTAATAATACCACTCGGAAAACTACCAATAAAATAATATCAAACAGGGAGCTACAACTTAATAAAAGCTTGTAAAAATACATTTACCTAAAGCTTCAAAATGAAATTGATTTTAGATTTTAACATTTAATAAAAGTTTGGGTCTGGGAGTAGGTAGTTTATCGGGAGAAGATTTATCGAATAATTTAAACGGTTTCTACAAAAACTCGTACATTCAGAATCTATTTATAGACAACTTTTAATCTTTATGTTTACTGTTTTTCCTTGTGAGTGAATAATGTCCACAGCTTTTCGGGTTATCTATTACTCTCAGTGTTGCCAAGTTGTGCGTCTGTCATTTGTGATTAAATTTAAAAGAGTGTTACATACTGTATCTGGTTAGTAAAGCTTTCAATACATTTTTGAATTCTTTCAAAATCTTAGCGCATGCAGATTTTGAACGTCGGCCATAAAACACTAGTTCCAGTGCCAAGTCGTTTGATGGCCGGCGGCTGGCTCCAGCATCATCACCGAAAATAACGCGATTGGTAACCAATGACAGCTAACTCCATTTTGATAACAGTCTATTTCTGGATGAATAATATACTGAATATATCTAAGCTGCTAATAATCCTTCAAATGTTATTTCCTATTGACCATTATTATTTTGTAATAGGCACGTTTTCTTTACTTAAAAGTGTCAACAGCTAGTGCGCTTGAAATACATAATAACCCTCTTTTGGTAGTCGGGTACATGAAACATACCTAACTTTCGAGGAAGCAAAAAAACTAACATAGTTATTACGACAGGCACAGCTGCTCCCGACTCGTTAATCCAGAATCCACTCGCGTTTGACGTCAATGATCTCTGACGTTGCACTTAGTTTGAAAATAGTTTACGTTTCAGTAATACAAAGATGGTGGTGTAATATTACAAGAATATCTTCGACAGCTTTATTGGCAAAGTTAAAAAATGAGTAAATTGTGTTCGTAAAGAACAATAAACTAAAAAGATTGCGTTACAATAACATCACTCTATCAGCCGGTAGGACGAAGTATTAGTTTATAATTTGTTACAACATTCGAAAGAAAAGTTAGAGTAAGTTTTGTTTATGATGAAAATTAAACTTTGAGTTACAATAACATTGCCCTATTCGCCGGCAAGACTAAGTATTGGTTAATAATGGTTAGAACAGTCCAAGAAGTTCTTACGTACAGCCATTTCGGCGGTATAAGTCGCGAGTTATCTTCACAAAATCACAATTTCACGGGACTAGTTTCCTCCACGATATCAGGCAGTGGACTGGTGGTAGATCCCGCCCGCCCAAGCACCGAAGCCGCGCGGGGGCGGGCGGCGTCACAATTTATTTTGTTTCTAGCGTATTACTGTAAACACAACTAATCAGCATGCCGTCAGTTACAAATCGAGTGTCAAACTTTGAAGGATGTGACGAAAAAAGAGGAGGCCGTTCAGCTTTGTTACTTTTATTGCTCTTGTATCGCAATTCTTTGCACCTTGGATAAGTCTGATAAAAGACATTATGTATAATTTGAGATCAACAAACCGTGGAATATTCTCCGTCTTTTTATGAGTCAGTTTCACATATAACAACAGATTATAACTTAACTATTATAACAATGCAAATACATTATTTAAATACAGAATTTCTCATTGGATAAGTAACGTAAGTATGCATAGCATTATATACAAAATGGTTGTACCTATGATTTTTTTATTCTACACAACATTAAGTAGTTACCTACTATTCTATTGCAGTAAAGTATCTTCTTAATTTAACTATTCATCTACAATTTTGGTATATATTATAGAATAGTTATAGGAGTAATAGTATTCAGTTTAAGGTATCATATAATAGAAAAAACAGACGTTAAATGTGTCTCGGGACATATTAAACATTTTGATAACCGAAATTACAAATTGTTTTCTACTCATAAATATCGGTGTAAGTATGCCTACACACATCTCACGATTTTGTTGAAAATCATTGTTCAACAGATACTTGCTATATAAACAAGAACTAGCATCAATCATTCTGGTAACTGAATTTCTAAACCATTTCATAGCAGATTCCAGAAAATACTTCAATATCTTGAGTTTCCAGTAGGGTATGAGTATTTTATAAAATTTTCTTTAACAGCTTTCGCTACTCTATTCTATTAACATACGTACCTATTTTGAAAACGAAATCCTTATCTTCTTCTTTTAATAATTATGGTGTTCCTGTACAAGGTAATCTTAATTTCGACTTTTCAAGCTTTACGCCTTTTATTCAATTAATTGAAAAGAACCTTAAAATCTTAATAATTGAAAACTTCTACGCCATAGATTCCATATTTGATCCCGTATATTACAGACATTTGTGTATGAATACATATGTAATGTGATATACATAGCATTTGTCACACACCATAATAGAACCATAGTAAATAACCATATAAATTTTAAACATTTTCTTTCCTTCCATTTTTTTTCGCCTACTATCCTCATTGTCGGGACTGCTTGTTGTGAAATGGAATCTATTTTAAAAACCCAGCCGAGCAAAAGCCGAAACTTTCCAGCATCTAAAAGATGATAATTTGTTATCTCGTGTTGGCAGCCGGAAATGGCAAATTATTTGGGAAATTCAATTAGTCGTAGAAATCTTTCGTTGTGTATATGCGTGACAGGTCCGATGATTGCTATTAAGTTGTTTATTATTCCTAGATTTTTAACAAAAATAAACGTACGTTATATATCGTTTAATTTAAATCTCTTTATTCTGAAACCTTCTCCTTAAAAACAGAATCAGACGTCAAACTATACATGAATTGGCTAGTCCAAAGTCTGAAATTAGCTTCATAAATTATCTCAAATAAATAGTCTCTATTTAAAAAACTTCAATGAATTCTATTTTTCTAATTGCTAATCGTATATGACTGTTTACAATAATGTATAACTGACGTTTTTATTTTAATGATTTTACTTCAATTGTTTAACCCTTTAACCGCTGTAGTGCATATAATTAGCAAACCCAAAAGGGTTTTCTATTGTTTCTGGAATCCCGGCGGTTGATAAGTTAACTTGATGTTTAATTGTTTTATCTTAATCTAACATTTCTTCAATTCATTAAAATGTAATACAATTTAAAATCAAAGTTAACTAAGGATAACCAATGTATTGTAGTGTAATATATCAAGCAATTGTATTGTGCAATATAACTGAATCCAAAATAAACATCAGATTTAGTTCTACGGTATTTTTCTTTCAAAAAATAAGCCTTGTTTAAATATTCATACCAGGCATCATTTTCTGTTAGCGATGGTTCTCTTTTCATATGTGCACGGACAGAAAACATTCCGCGTCTATAAATAAAGGGAAGATTAGCCCGAAAACAGCTGAGGGAAATTTAATGGCATCCAATGATCCCTCTGGATGTAAAATTTAAAATAGCACAGGAAGATGCAGTGCTAACTGTACGCGTTGACTTCAACGCAGAAAACATAAACACCATGAAACAATGTGTCTTTGAAGTATAATTCATAGTTAATTAGTATTTAGGTCAAGTAAACATTCATATCAAATATTCCGTAATGCTTTAATTAAGACAAAAGACTTTGACCTAGAGGAGCTGAGGGTAGGACATACTTACCCTACTTAACATAAGCAGCTACTGAGACATGGACATTGGACTGACTGCGTCCTTGGTTCCCAAGTTCAAAGTCAGCCAACGAACAATAGAGCCAGCTATGTCTTTCTTAGGGGAAAAACCATAAAATAATGCTTTCCGTAAGAGAACTAAAAGTGGCCGTTAGCCGGTCAAGTATGTCGCAACACCTATGGCCGCTGGAGCAGTTCTGTGGTAGACTGCGTCTAGGCAGGCGTAGCATAGAATGCTTTTCGGCCCGATCTATAGACATACGACTTGCGAAATATTGAAAACTCAAAAATGATTTATTCAATTAAATTATCAAATGACACTTTTGAATCGTCAAGAAGTTATTTTCAATAAATCAAACACTGGTTTGGAGGGTTGTTATCTACCAAAAAGACTCCAGCCAGAAACTTGTGTAGTTATTTTTTAATTTCTTAATTCATGTCAAATTTATTATAGACCAAATAATGTTATCAGCTAAATAGTCGTTAACACTGTAATATCCTTTTTCAGAAGGGTACTTTTAATTACAGCTTTAAACTTAAGTTGCTTAATTGCTTGGTGATGCTGAAAAAAGAAAGTGGAGGACCGGAATATCTTGTGTCAAATATTTCACTTTTTCCAGCAGTCGACTGCAATAGGTTTAATAGAGAAACATGATAAAACAAACATATGACAGCAAAACTGTTAACCTGTGTGATGTGATGTGATGGTCAAACCTTGGTAGTGTCACTTCTATATTTGATATTTTTACGTCACAACTTAGCAGTAGACTTTCTAATTAAAATTAATAAACAGCAGAAATAATACGGAGAATGGGAAACAAGTAATGCCATTCAATTGTCAAGCAATTCTCATGCTTATATTTTTTGTGATCAAGCAAAAATAACTTTTGTCTTCGCTTTCAAAAATCCGTAATAAACACTAAGTACCTTTTATTTAGTTCTCGTTTATCACTACGAGATAATTATCTGCGGTAAGGTGGATATTGTTATGTTATGACTTCTAGAAAGTTATTTGTGAATGAATCGTTTCCCAGTGATTTACATGTCAAATAAACTGTTTTGTTTACGATACTCCCGCTTGTGTTCGTATAGCCAGCCACCTACCAATTGTTAGAGTGTAGGAGTGCCTAAGTCGTTTATTTTAACTTCGTTTTTTCAAGCAGATAATATTAATTTTGTAAAAAATCATGCAGCCTGCCTTTACTATAAGATAGAACCAAGATATGCTTATTTTGTCCTGAATTTAGCTATCAAGAAGAGTAAGCTATGAAGCTAACTCTTTCTGAAGTTACTTAATATTAATAAATATGTGTATAATGGTACTGGGAGCATATTGACTCTAAACTTAGTAAGACTTATGGTCTGTGATTGTTTGTTATCCTAAATTAAGAGAGAAAAAAACAGTCCTTAGCAGTCATCCGTACTCCTAAGGAGCCACAATGAAATAATGTCATAAAAATGGAAATTTACATAACTAATACTAGTACCAGAAACAAGTACAATTTCTTTTAACCACTAACCTAAGCTTTTTTCATGTTACAAAGTGTAAAGGAAGGACGCTCAGGACGCTCACCTGATAACAAGTGATACGCCTACCATGTCAGAGTGGCATTGATTGCGACCAACAACTGATAGACAGTTATTATTCTCTATCCCAGTCTCCATCAATGCCGCACTGCCCCCGTCAGCCGAGACAACAGATGTTAGATCTCTTATACCCGGTAATTTTACGGCTGAACGTTGAATAAAACAACTTTAGTGTAATGGTTACCCGTCTTTAAAGTTAATAAATACAATAACTGCTCCAGACAAAGAGATTCCATTAGGCTAAATCTTCATCGTTTTATTGCAAATCAAATTTATCAATTGTGGGTTTGCGGGCTTATTAATAACATTTGAGACAAGACAACAAGTATTAAATACTCATGTTATGGATTTTCAACATAAATAAATATTAATTCTTCATATTTAATGATTAATTATTTGTTATATTATTATAGGTAAAATAATAAAAATATCCACTGACATTCAACAGCCATCTAGTCCCAAGTTAAGCGTGAAGCCTGTATTATGGGTAATAAACAACGGATAAATTACTTATATACATTTTTTTTGTAAATACATACATATTATACATAGAAAAACCCAGACCATTACAAACAGACATGATCATGCACACAAATGTTTGTACTGCCCGGGGATCGAACCCGGAACCCTTGGTGTTGCAGCCGACCTCTCAACCGCAACACCAAATGGGTCGTCAATATAGGTACCTATTAACAATATTACTTTGTAAAAAATCTTGGGTAATGGGTATGTGTTATGTATATTTGATTTATACATATACCACATTTACCCATATACCATATACATCACTGTTAGGAGTTCTCAAATGTTTTCTCAGTCGTAGTCGTATACTTATTTTTTCTCCAACTCAATTTAAATGTGAGGAAACGGAAAAACATCGATGTGGCAAAGTTCCCACTGGAATGATAAATACGTTATAAATAAAATTATTTTCTGTGATAAAATACATTTGAATCGACTATAAGCTGTTAGCTAATACGCTAAATTACATTACAAAAAGACCAAAGTTCAAACCGACATACATAAATGACAATTACTTATTATTTGAATAATATAATTTATATTCGATCTCTTTATCAAATCAGAAAGAATAAATTACTGGTACGTAATTTATTATTTCTGATTTGTTAAAGACTACACTTTCAAGTGGTTATAATTAGTTACGAAAACGCTTCGTTTTAATGTTTTTTGTCATTTGTTAGAAATATAAAAACTTAATTTTAAATTATTTTTCATGAAAAATAATATCTCCTTAATAATCTTTAATGTCAAGTGAGTTACCTACCTGAAACCAACAATTTGAATTAAATTTAGGGTATAAAAGTAACCTTCATATTATTTAATTATTAAGTAAGAATAACATAACAATAATATTATTACTATTATTAATTTCGATAGAAATAATATAATGCTGTTGTTTTTTGAAAAGAGTAACTACTGAGTTTCTTGCTAGATTCTTTTAAGTAAATAACGACAGTCCGAACCAGTGGTAGTTTCATTTGACATTCATAAGTGTTTTTTATTGACCTAATGTATTTTTCCTCCGACTTAGATGCTTCCAAATATCATAATATTAATTTTCAATGTTATTAACTTCAGACAAATAAATCTCACAGGTCGCAACGCTTATCGTATTGTTTTAAAGAAAATACTAACGAACTGCACTGAAAAGTACCTAGTTTTTAAAAATAGCCATTCTCTGATAGCAATGCCAATAAACATGAACTCAAGATTCATACAATAATTGCAATAAAGTAGGCCCTAAATAATGTTGTGGAACGTATATTATTCGTTTGGTAATGGTGAACCGTTGGCACGCAGCCAATTTGAGGAATCCATCCGGCCACTACACGTTGTGTAATATGTAAACAGTTAAAACTGAAATATATCGCACAGTCTCTTCCTGTATCCAGAGACTTTGAATTAAACGATTTTACTGAAGACATATAAAAAACACTTGATTACCAATAAGAAAACAACGCCGTATCAATTTTCACTTGATTTAAGAATAATTTTCTTTATTTACTAATTTGATAAGAAATAGTTCACCAGTTTCGTCAGACTTCCTTGCTTCCGATAGCATACAACGTGACACGAAATTTTTATACATGTATATAGAGCTGAATTAATTATTTGAGATACTTCCTTCAAACTGGTAGTACAATTTTAAAGGAGACATACACAAACCACTCGTCCGTAAACAAATACTTTGATCAATGTCCCCATGTTTATTTATTAGCAGAAGACTTACGCGTTAGGACTAACAATATTACTGTTAGAAGTACCTACCTTAAACGCATAAGGAAATTCTTTACCACCAAGAACAAAGTCTCTACATTCAACGCCTCTATATTGAACATTTTATAATTATGTACTTTGGAATTGTCATGGGTTTTTCATACGATTTTTATACACGTTTTCGTTAAAGCATTGTTATAATATGACTTGCTTCACTACCGCAATGACTTTAAAGTCGATGTACCTGAATATTGATGAAGTTCACAGATTTTTATCTTACTCATGCTTCAAGTACGAGATTCTCTACTACTCTTGAACCATGGTGTATCTTAGAGATCTTATATTCCGATATTAATATGGGCATTATGATTGAGACAGTTTAACTGCATACAGTATCTACTATGACTTTGATATTCCTGAAAGAAGCCAATACTTTATGTCTTGCTGGAATATTCCAATTTTATGGTATATTCCGAACGGCTTCATTAGACGTTCCATTTATTTTGACATTTGAACCTAACTAGGACGATAATATTATATAGAATTATAGATAACCATATTAATTATGGTTTAATAATATAAATAATTTTAAAAACATTTTATAATTATTTACATAACTAAAAGTTATGTAAATAACTATAAAATACCACTTCTTACCTTCACAAATCTTTCGGCACTCACAATATCAGAGAAAATTGCTTTGGTATCACGAATAAAAACAGAAACAATGTAACGAATGGGTTCATACACGAAACACAATATATAAAACACAAAAGCAGCAACATGATTAACGAATACGAATAATTGTATAAAACATATATATATTTCACATATAGTTACAGTCTTGAAGTCAGAAATACAAATAAACGCAAGGATATACGTCTATGGCTTTAAGTAAGGATTCTTTAGAATATAAATGAATCACACTTTAGTCACTATATAATAATAAGAATATTCCTACGTTTACGTGTGAACAAAAATATTAAATAAGTAAGTAACAGACGAAATTATTTATAACAGATGTAGAGGTTATAGTTCATATTTGTGTATTAAAAAAGATACTGCTGCCATACCTATTAACTAACACATATTAAATATTCGTAACTTGGAATATAGATTTTTCGTAGGAATTAACTGTACCTGCTCGACACGACATAGACCACTATTCTAAGGTAAATTGTGTACCTTTTTTCAGATTTCGAAGACATTACTCTATGCCGGGATAATGTGGTAGTGCTACAGTATAGTAATGCAAACGCCATCGTTTGCATTACGAAACTGTGTTTACAACAAAAGTTCATAATATTTTATTTATGGCATATTATTTATACTTCAACAATAAATCTATGATTTATTTAAGAGGATTTGTACTTATTTTTATTTAAAATAACAACTGCAAGTTAATGATTTGGTATATGTATTTTATTGACTAATCGTGTATAAAAAAATATACATAGATATATTGATGATTTGGAAGAACCGTAATGGTTTCTAGCTATGTCAATGAAATTGAAGAAAGGCGTTATATTAAAATCTAGGTACATGAATTCTAGCAAAATTTTATAAATACAAAATTATTAACAAATATATACGAATCCGCGTGAAACAACATATCATTTTTATTGTTTGTCAACGGGTGCCATTTATGGAATACCGTCTTGCATTGTTTGTCGTGCAAAGGACTGTCGAACGATAATATTTTATCTGGACACGACCTGCACAAACAATACATACGACTGATATCTTATCAGTATATTTTTTTATGAATATTTGATTGTTTTTATAAGGTACTAGCTTTTGCCCGCGGCTTCGCTCGCAGTAAATTCGGGATAACACGGTACTTTCATTTATCACTATACATAGGATTTCCCCTCCCTCCAGGTCAATTTCAGAATTTTTATTAGCAAAAAATATGTTATAGTGAGCTTACCTTAAAAGATAGACATATGCTCTCGCGGACTTTTTTGTAGACCTTTAAAAGGAGAACAATACTCTCATACATGACTTTTGTGTAACTTTAACCGTTTACTCAGCGTACGCAGCGGAAGCTCCAAGTATGAAAAAATACCCCCGATTTTGAAACATTCTTCATTGCTGCTCCGCTTCTATTACTCGTAGCGTGATGATATATAACCTATAGCCTTCCTCGATAAATAAGCTATCTAACACTGAAAGAATTTTTCAAATCGAACCAGTAGTTCCTGAGATTAGCGCGTTCAAACAAACAAACAAACAAACTCTTCAGCTTTATATATTAGTATAGATTATAAGGTATTACTTAGTTTCATGACCATTCAAAGATATAGATGTTCTTTCTGTAGAGTATATGCTTATTCTCGCCACATCTTTTTGTACATAGTTATTGTTGAAAAAATATTTATTATAATATATACAAGAGGAACTGTACTACTGTTTTACTGTTTATTTACGTAAATACGAATAGAAAAGATGCACAATAAATAACAGTCCCATTAACTAGGATCACGGGTCCAAGGTCCTTGTAGGACTTTAAAGGCCACATTTATAATTTTCCAGTGTGCGCCTTTTTAACCTTAATTTTTTCTCTTATCACAGAACAATAACACATATGACAGGTTTAGGATAAAATAGACATAGTTTGATATCATTATTGTTTGAAACTGATTTCTATGTTAGGTAATTATATTAAAGTATATCCGTCTGACAGGTCATCAGGCTCGCACTACTCAGATTACACAGGATTCTTTACTTAGTCCTTATAAGAGCACTAGTTATGGTATACTAGATATAACATGAATATCACATGCCCTTGAATGAATAACTAAAAAGTACCAACTTACATAAATATATCTCGTATTCCAGTGCGCTGGCAAGCGCGAACCAGAGAAGGAACAAGAAGCTCAGCGGTGGATTGAGGCGGTGATTGGCGAGAGGTTCCCTAATGTCCCGTACGAGCTCGCCCTCCGCGATGGCATCCTGCTGTGCAAGCTCATGAACAGGCTGCAGCCGGGCCTCATCAACAAGGTGAACATCTCCGGCGGGGACTACAAGTTTATGGACAACATCAGCCAGTAAGTTAACCTTTGAATAAATACTGACATGCCCATGACAGATACAGCGTTAAAGGAAACTAGACAGTTATTATATTACACTGCTCTGCTCCCGTTATCAAAGACTACAGATGTTCGGTCTCTTATAATAAGTACTCAGTAATTTCACTAGTACCCATCCCAAAACACAGAAAAGTATAAATAACACTAGTATTCCACGAGACGATATCTGGAACTGCGGTAGATACTTACTCTCCAAACCGACTCAGTATCAAGCCTTGCATCAAGTGGTACATGCACACAACTTTTGGGAACAAAAAATAGCGAAGGGTATAGCCGCAAATCATATTCGGACCAAAATATAAAAAACCCTGATTATTTTGAGGATATTTTTACGTAAAACGATGTCATGACGAGTTTTTTTTTGTTATAAGTGTACAGGACGGTCTGGGCGCTCACCTGATGGTAAGTGATACGCCAGCCCATGACAGAGCGGCATTAAAGGAGACCAACAACTGACAGACAGTTATTATCCTCCATCAATGTCGCACTGCGTCCGTTACCCGAGACAACTGATGTTAGGTCTCTTATACTGGTAATTTCACTAGCTACAGTGTCCTCATCCCGAAACACAAAAGTGCATAACACTCCTGTTTCACAGAATGATATCTGGCACTGCGGTGGAACCTACCGTGACGACTCAGTATCGAGTCTACCACCTAGTAAAATAAGATTATGGAAGCAATTTCATGAAACTTTGATTTTTAATTGCCATGTTGTGACGATGGATGAGAATACGATTATCACCACCTCTCGACTTCCCATGAGTGCCGAAGGATGTGACTTAGAAATAACACATTCAACAGTGAACGAGAGGTAGCGCTCCCATTCCCTTTATAAGGTATATATTGGAAAATCCAACCTACATTCCTGGTGTGGAAATTATTTATGGTATCACGCTTCACAATCGCGAAGTATAACCCCGAGTCTACCTGTCACAGCTGTTAAGGTTTATTATGTTTCAGTACATTTGTTAATATTAGTACTCGTATTATAAATTTCAGGTTCCAAAAGGCATGCATCAAATATGGAGTGCCTGACACCGACCTATTCCAAACCACAGACCTTTGGGACCAGAAGAACATCGCACTCGTTACCCAGACCATCTTTGCTATCGGCAGGACGGTCAGTATCAAATTTAGTGTTCATATTAGAGACTTGCTGAGAAATATAGATAATTATCCTCGCAGTTAGTAAAGTGATGCGTGAGAACGCACAAAGATATTATATTACGAGCAGCTTTACTACGATGTTTTCTACCATATTCCAAGTTATGGGAAACTAATATTCCCATACACAATATACTCGTAACACGTTATATAACGTTTATTCTTACATAATGTAGACACAGACGTTTATAAGGGGAAAATAGGCTACGCGATTACGTAGATGGTGGAAGCACCTCAGACTTTATAATTAACCACGGTGTTAACTAGACCAGCAGGTACGTCCACTTCTACGGTGTTTAGTACGCTGAAAATGACTGGAAAATCTCTTGCACGCTTTTGTCAAAACTTTAACGCGCACGACTAATTTATTTATTATTATTAGAAAAGAGTGGTTTCCTATTTATAGGCCGCCCATGCATATCTATGCACTCTGGTATTGCAAGTCTGCTCGTCGATCCTTAACTACACAAAAATAGTAATATTTTATAGGTGTTACCTATATAACATATCATTTTAAAATCTGAGCTCGTAGGTTTTCTGAAATGTCACCTTTTCCTAAATTAATACCGTTTTTATTACCACAGGCCTATAAGCACCCGGAATGGCGCGGTCCCTGCCTAGGACCCCGTCCGGCTGAAGAGAACAGGCGTGAATTCAGCGAGGATGTTCTGCGTGCTGGCGAGACCGTCATCGGCCTGCAAGCTGGTACCAACAAAATGGCTAACCAGTCCGGACAAAACTTCGGCGCTTCTAGGAAGATTATTCTGGGCAAATAAATAATGCTCCATATACGAGTGATAGCGAATCGATTATTACCATATTCGATCGATCATTATACTATTTTCATCGATATGATAATTTAATTGTTGTAACTTATTTTTTTTAATAATATTTATGTAGAAGGCTCGCTTTGCAACTCTCTATTTTTCATCTATGTTGAATAATAATTGTACTTATTATTAAACATCTTTCAATATTGATTTGATGTTAGGACCAAAGTGAAAGAAAATTGTTTCTTTTCTTACTTAAGAAGAGTACTTTTTAAGTATTTATGTTTAGTTGTTTAGCAATAGGTACCAAGATAAAACAGGTTTTTATCAAACAAACAGCTATTTATTTTTGAATATTGAACAAATGTATCACTTTTTGTGTTTTTATTTAAGTACCTGTGATTATTTGAGAAAGGAACGGAGTATTTGATCACACAAAATATATTGTAGTCTAAGTACTTACATTTGTTTCATTTAATAATAAGTCCCAAATAAATAATTGTATATATGTAGAACTAAAAACATGAGCCATTGGCCAACGCACTAGGCCCGCGTGGACGACAAAGGCACCCTATACGGATAGGCTCGTGCCCTCGGTGGGGACGTTCAATGAGCTGATGATGATGATATATAGATACAGACATTTTCGAAAATGTTCCACATATATTTTACTGATTATTACCAATTACTTACGTGTACCAAAAAAAGCCTAGGTGATTTTAACATATTATAAACTAACAAACAAAAATAATTCATTACTTAGCAACGACACTACAGCCTACAGTGGTCGTTGTTACTTAGATACTCGCACAGCGCCACCTGGTCCCAAACATTTAGCTTTTAAAATGGGTAATAAACAGCTGATAAACATACATAATATTATCAAATTTTTTTAAATGTATGCATAGTATACGTAGAAACACTCAGAACATTAGGTATAGACATGTTCAATCAAACAAATGTTTGTAATACCGGGATTGAACCTCAAACCCTTGTCGTAGTAGCTAGCAGGTCGTCTGGCCTATCAGTATTATAGTTTTTCCCAATAGTACCTACGGCTTCTACTTACCGGCGACATAAGTGACAGTAGTCGACAGTTATCTTTTGGAGTTATCTAGGTAGGTACTACCGCAGCGCTATCGTCCCATTAAATAAGAGTGCTATGCACTATTGTGTTTCGGGATGTACACACTGTAGCTAGTAAAATTACCGGGTATAAGTGACCTAGCATCATCCCATTACACACCTCAAAGATAACTGTATATCTCCACTATTTGATGGATCTTAATATACATTCATACATATTATATACACATTCCTCTTCAATCACCCTATCAATTAAAAAAAATGGTCAAGTGCGAGTCGGACTCGCCAGTCAGTCTAAAATATTTTTATTTACTTAGGCACCTACATAAAAATGATATTTTTTGTTTAGGTGTTGGCATATTGTTGAGATAAATCTATCACTATCGTAAAAAAAATGCTGACAGCCTTAAAAATTAAAAAACAAAAGACTATAGAGGAAGGTATTTTTTATCGCTTTCTTCACACACATACAACTGATTATAAATGTAAAAATAGTTATTAATTTTGTAGATTGGGTTTATAAAAGATATAACCCTATGCCTACACGATAAGAACAGTAGGAAAATAATAAATTTCATCAAATTGAATAAGGAAGGTACTTTTTACCAATATATTATACCAATATAATTATTTCAACAAAATGCAAAAAAAATAATCAACGCTTAATCGAAACTATAGATGCTACCTATATATTCAAAGTGAAAATGTACAATGGGATGGGATAGCTAGGTTTCGTAGGCTAGCTAAATTTGACAATTCACACAAATAAACACTCTTATTATTGTAAATATCGTTTTATTCTGTCATTTGGGTTTGAACTTACTAAAATTGCAATGTATTCCCGATTGTATTTTTTTTATTTTTCCTTCAAACTTTTCTACTAATATTTTATAGAGTTGAGAATTTTTCGTCTTTCTTCTGGATGTTCTCTTCGTTAAAGTGTTAATTTTACGAAGTCGCTGTTGCTGATCTTTTTTTCTTTCAAATTATTTTTTTAGTATTTCGATTTGTTTTTTTAATCTACTACAACTTCTTGTTAATGAGATATTGGAATCAATATTTGATCTATTCATAGGTTTGGGTTTTTATTTGTTGAAACATAATATTCTTCGGCATCCAATATTGGTTTCTAAAACAATAGAATCTACTTATCTATAGATATGATCTGACGAATCTGTAAAAAAAATGTCTTGGTTGGTAAGTTGTGTTGTATGTTTCATGAAAAACTTAATGAAATTGAATTACAACTTAAGATCATGGTCCCAAAATCAACCTCAGTTTGATTCACACCTTATATTACACCCTGTTTATTCACTTTCCTTATGACAATAATATTTTTAAACATTAAGAATATGACGACCCATTTGGTAGAATGGTTACGACGTCGTCTACTACTCCAAGGGTTCCGGGTTCAATCCCCGGGCAATACAAACATTTGTGTGCATGAACATATCTGTTTCTGTTGGTATGGGTATGTCTATGAATAATATGTATGTATTCACAAAAAAAATAAGTATGTTTATCAGTTGTTTAGTACCCTAACTACAAGCTACCCGCTTAATATAGGGCTAGATGGCACTGCGTGAGTGTCAGTGGACATTAATTTATTTATTATTTATATTATAAATCATACCCATGAAATCTGTTTGATCCGTATAATGTTCTATGTAGCATTTTCTTGAAGGCGTCTCAATTTATTTCTAGTAGCACAAATAAATGAATCCTTAGTAAAATGCTTCGAGCAAATATAAATGTGTCTCTTTGTAGTCCAGCAGGCCGATCGCGCTTTAAGCCATTTCCTTTTTTTTGTCATCGTCTGCAGGAAATCTGTCAATTAAAATGTATCGTTAATTTTATTTCCCAATTTTCCCATCACTACGTACCATAAACATAACCTCTAAGCTATTTCACAGTAATCGGCAAAATTTCTATTTTAATGTACAATCCTATAGTTTTGGAATCCAAAGCAGAAAACTGCAGAATCTAATACATATTCTTAATGACTTTGCAGCTCACATTTTTCTGTTTAATTACCGAAACTCACCGATGAAACGACAACAATACTTGATTATTTTCTTTCCTTGATGTATGTGATTTGCAGACTTAAACCACGCATGATGACATTATACTACATAGAAAATAACACTTTTAAATTGTTAATTAATATAAAAGTTTCATTAGATTTAATTAAAGAAATACTCGTAAAATATCACTTTTAACAACCGAAGCACCTTACAATTGTAAACAACACACAGGCGACTATGTTAAAATATTGTGGTCCCGAATTATCGCCTGTGCTTACGCGATTATTTCGCTTGTCTTATAGCTCCGGAACTGTGCCTCAGTGCTGGAAGCTAGCAAATGTGCAACCCGTACCTAAGAAAGGTGCCGATCCTTAAAACTATCGTCCTATCGCCATAACATCTCTATTATGCAAAGTAATGGAGAGAGTTCTTAACACCAAATGCTAGCATGTTTAGAAAGTAATGATCTATTGAGTGACCATCAGTACGGCTTTAGGTGAGGACGTTCTACCGGTGATCTCCTTATATATGTTACGCATACCTGGAGCGAAGCTTTGGAGAATCACGGCGAAGTTCTGGCTGTATCGCTTGATATATCCAAGGCATTCGATAAGGTTTGGCATGCGGGCTTGCTTAACAAGCTTCCAACCTATGGGATTCCTGTGGGCCTTTGTAACTGGATATCGGATTTCCTTAGTAATCGTTCAATCAGAGTGGTTTTGGATGGTTGCTCTTCCGAGCAGTATCAGATTGATGCCGGTGTTCCTCAGGGATCAGTCCTCTCTGGGACGCTTGTCCTGCTCCACATCAATAACCTGCTTATTCCAGGTATTGTTGGCTATGCAGATGACAGTACTGTCTCATTTTTCTGGTGCAAAGGCTTGCGGTGGTGAGGTTCAAACCTTGAGGAGGGCAATGGTGGCGCGCATTGATCATACCTTAGAATCAGTTGCTGCCTGGGGAGACGATAATTTGGTTGAATTCAATGCTTCCAAAACCCAGGCCTGTTTGTTTTCATCCAAAAAAAGTGCATTTAATACTACACCGTCTTTTCGTGGCACGTTTGTCCCTCTAACTGACGAACTGAACATACTTGGCGTGGAGTTGACGAGTACTCTTAACTTCAGCAAAAACATTGAGTCCAAAGCTTAAATTGCCGCAAAAAAGTTGGGCATCCTGAATAGGGTGAAGCGGTACTTCAAGCCTGAACAGTTTTTGACTTTATACAAAGCTCAAGTCAGACCTAACATGGAGTACTGCAGTCACCTTTGGGATGGTTCAGCAAAATGTCATCTTGCTACATTGGACTCAATCGATCGCAGAGCCAGAAAACTTATTGGCGATAAGGGAATCGTTAATTCCAAATTGCAAAGCCTATCCCACCGCCGTAAAGTGACATGTTTGTCAGTTTTTTACAGGCTCTACTTTGGTGAGTGTTCTTTCGAGCTCCATGCATTGATCCCATCGTCTCCCTTTCACCATAGGTCATTAAGGCGCACTGCAAAATTTCATCCATTTGTGGTTGACGTTCCACGTATCCGGACTAAGCGTTTTGCATCTACTTTCATTAGGCGTACTGCAAATAAATGGAATGAGCTATCTGCATCTGTTTCCGGCCACATAGAACCCCGTGGCATTTTAAAAACGAGTGCATAGGCTTTTTCTGGGCCAGCTCGCTCCATCTTAGAGCACGTCTCTTCCATTAGGATAGTCTGTGCTCAAGAGCAAGCCCATCATAATTAAAAAAAAGAAAGCGACGGCTGTCTCTAAATAAATGTACTTCCGCATTTTGCCGAACTAAATTAGAACCAATAGAACCAAATGACATTTCAAGTTGTGACAAATGACATTAGTAGAAACAAAACGCTATAAGCATTTCCCTAAGCATTAAGCTTGTAATTAATCTAAGGTTTATAGTGTGGCGTCCAGTGGCGTCCAAAAAGAAAAAGACAGAAACAAAACCATATGTTGTCGATGGGTTGGTGTTGCCTGCCATAATATTTTTTAGCCATGATTATAAACAAATGTATAATAATGAAATGAAATTAAACTATGTACTTTATAACATCACTTACACCTTGGAAAGGTAAATTTGGAACTAGCAATAACAACTGCTACTTATTAGGATTTGTATGTATTTATTAAAAATGATTCATTAAAATTTACTAATATTTTTTAAGTTTTTTTGTAAGCTAATAACTATGTACAAATTATGTATGTATTTATTTATTTGAAAGTGGATTAATTGTTGTTTGCCAGGCATATATTGCTGAAAAAAATGCGCTACTGAAATAATATACAATGTGGTTTCAATAATATAAAATAATAAATAATTTATATCAAATAAAACAATCAAACTCCTCTATGAAGTATCAATTCCGTATACCAATGTATAATCAATGTATTTGAATTTTCATAGTTTATTATTTTATTCAATTAATGCTCATTTTAATATACATACACTATTGATAATTTTTTTGTTATATTATCCGTGGGGAGTTAATTCATTTTAAAAACAGCACTGCAGTCTCGTCCCACGCAACTACTAAGGCTGTAACTAAAAAGCAGTGATTTGCTTTGAGAGAAAATTTTGCTAAGATATGGCTTTTTGCAATGCTGCGACACACACACACAACCGTCTCAGCTATTATATATGTTATTAGTGTTAGTGTAGTGAGTAGTCGGTTTTCATTGATTTTATTGTATTCTTTCTGTGTTTTTCTGTATTTTATTTTGTATATTATTGTAACGAATTGCGTAATTTTGGTATTGTTATGAATTTGTGTGTTTCAGTGTACAAGTTAATATCTTATTTATCTATACAATTTGCTTTTTGATTCCTTCTTGTAAGTTTGGGTTAATAACTTGCTTTCGTGTTTCGTGTTAAAGATTAATGAAAGAAAATGATCTACTTGTATTGACGACAATGGTCCCCTGGATGTATAGCAAATTCTTTTAACAGCATCCTTCAAGCCTTTTTAAAGGTTTTGTACCCAATAATATTATATCAAATTTAGGAGACAAATACTTTGCATCGGGAAGTGTTAGAACATGTCGTATTATGCTTTCACAATGATGAACACATATTTCAAATACATGTTTCATGGGTAACATAATCCTCCTTTATATTTAATATTAATGGGCTTCATAAGCCCATTAATATTACCACTCTAACTTTGTAGATAGCAAAACTTTGATGAATGTTTCACGTTTCAGATCTTGATCAACTTTTCTAACAGCATAACCAACAACTTGTTTTGTCATGTTCGGTAAGAGGTATTGATTTTTTTGTTGTTTGACCCAATTTTTGTATAAATCTGTTTACTCTGTCTATTCCGTAGTTTAACTTCAGTGTCATTCTAACAGTTAAAAGAGGATTTATCAATTTATTCTTAATGCTCCCAGTCACTTGTAGCACTTGTAGAGTACAAGACACTATTCGAAATGGTTCAAATTTTTTTTTGTAGGTTGACTTAAACTGCACAACATTAGGATTATTATTGTATTCACCTTTATGTCCGATACAACCAAAAATAATTCTAGATGGCCTTGTGAAAGTCTATATGTTGCAATGTATTTTATTAGATTGCGTATCTAACTCCACACTTAATTGTTTTAAAGTGTCATTTTCTACATTTATTATAGTTACGTACGCCGTATATTTTGCAATAAGTGTGTTTATATCCTGTTTTGTTTTGGGTTTTAGGAGTTTCTTAAAGCTGTAACTTTTAGGATCCTCTTTAGAATTTAAGACATCAAACACATCATTATGCACTCGAATAAATTCTGCAGTGGGTCCGCTTTCTGAAAATTCTGAACACATTGCTTCGGTGAAGGTTTCCAACGAAATGGTCCTTCAACTTCTTGAACTTCCTGAAAGCGTTTTACGTACTTCCATAAAACCTTGTCATTATACTTGTTTCAAAATGTTTTTTTCGATTCAAAACAATTTCTTACTAATTTCAACATATGACGAGGGGCTCAAAATAGTGCCTTTTTCGTTAGTTCGAAAAAGTACTATTTTTTATTTCATCCATAATCATCACACCCGTGATGCCGTTTTCCATCGAAGATTTTTTGATGACGAATAGCTATCTCGTCAATAACTGAATTACATGTGATCTTGGATTTAGGATCGATATTTTTTAAATGAAGCGCATCAAAAGCTTCTGACGTGAATTCAGGATCCCCGTTAATTTTGCTGTACCTATTTACTGGTGTTCCTTGATGTGGCAGCAAGTTGTTTAATGCAGTTCTTATATATTTATAATCTGCAGGAGAGTAAAAGTTTAATGTTTAAGCAGATTTTTTGAGAAGTAAAGGAAATGTTTAAAATGTTCTTTTCCATTTAAGTTTTTTAAAATTATTTAATCAATTGCAAAGTTCCATCATTTAAATAAAGTTGCATTTCTTCTTATTAGCTCAACGAACGCCTTTTTATCAGATCTTGTATGATGTCTTTTAATTTTTTGTTTTTTAATTTTAATCTTTTATTTTTTTGTGAAAGATTTTTTATTTTTTTTAGTCTTCGCGTGGTTACAACTTTAAGCCGTTTAATTGTTTTTCTCATTTTGCTCTCTCGCGGTGTTTCGGTTATTTCTGCAATCTCTTCATCAGTTTCCACAACATCCATATCTGAAATATCTTCTTCTAAAACATCCCTCGGTGTCTCAGACTGAGCTTTATCCTGAAAATTGTACAACATATTGTTTTTGAATGATACTAACAAATATTGTTCAATATCATATTATTTAGAATTAATGATGATGATTGTTGTTTATTCATAGAACAACAATTTTAATACTATTATTTAACCCTTTCAGTCCGGCCTACGGATACGGTAGTTAGACTGAAACTTTAAATCTTAAACTTCACGTATTACTACGCTTAAAAATACTTACACTGCAAAAATATCAGTATAAAATGTATCTAGATTATATTCTAGGAGCTTAGGTATAGAATTCTAGCCATGTGACAATATGTCCCATGTCTAAAAAATAACATGTTGGTCTTTAAAGGCTTTGTATTTAAATAGAATTTCCATATTTTTTAGGGGAATTATAATTTTCATTTTATAAAATAAAACGATGAAACTATATAGTTTGTATGGTGTATATACACCATTTATTGAATTCAATAAAATATAAATTATTACAGCAATCACTAATCATTTAAAGTATACAAAAAATTATTAGAAGGAAAAATATTAACAAGAGAAATGTGTATCATGGTCACAGCATCACCATCAATAGTAATATCCGAATCATTTGCAAATGTTAAAATATTTTACCACATACTAAAAAAAAATGTAGCCAGACAAAAGCTACCATTTTCAAAATAAAGGGTGAAGAACCATATACAATCTGGGATTTATAATCCCATATTACAAAGTAAATTTAAAGCCTCAGTCCTAAATTGTAAATCCATGGGATGTTATGTCTCTTCATCAGTCATCTGAAGTATGCGACATTATATATACCGACCGGTCTGTAAGGGTTAACACTATGAATTCATTTTTTTAAACTAGCCTCTTGAAAACTTAACTTACAACCATCATTGGTATTGCTTTGTTAGACAAATAAACACGGCCACAATCACTTTTTGGACTTAGTTTGTCTTTATCCCGGAAATGCTTCGAACAAATGACAGTAAATTTGGAAGGTAACCAATCAGTCTCTTTTCTCAGCAATCGAATAACTTCCACCCATTTTGTACGCCGAGTTCCATCTTTAGGTACCCTGCGGGATATTTATTGAAATAGAATAATTTAATAAAATAAATATTCCTATCCCTAAATAACGAAAAATAATTTTCTCCCTTAATTGTGGCAAAACATTATTTAGATTTTAGTGGTAACACCATGGACGTATACAAAATAAAAATCAAATAAAAATATGGACGCGTCGCGTAAGTGTCCCCGAAATGACAGCTACTTTCTTTTAAAGATGATGAAATTTTGACAAATATTATTTTGTATAATTAGTTAAATATTCAGTGTTGTAATAAAAAATATGTAATCGATTTGTTCATTTACCTATGATACGTAATTTCTGGATTGTTTTCCTTTTGTCGGTTTTTGCAACATTCACAACACTAGCCATTCTCTTCAATATTGTTTTCTTGTTGTTTTCCTAACATAATGTATGTATATGTATGGAAATACACAATATAAATGTCTTAATATTTGGGTATTCCATACAAAAACTTGCTGGATTTTGACACACTTTTGTTGATGACGAGACTTCGTCCGTAATTTATTAAAGGTACCTACGTCCATGGGTAACACTAAACACATTTTATTGTATATTGGAAATTTTATGTAAGATTTTGCGTATTACACGTTAATTATTTACATAATTAATTTGAAACTTACGTGTGAAAAGTAATTCCACTTTCTTTATTATGTGTATGCGACCTTGAATTACATGCTTTCATTGCACATTTAACCATTTTAGAGTCTTTTTACGCCGCGCGTCGATCGGTATGAGTCTCTTGACGTTACACTGAGCAATGATTGGATGGAACCCGGGTATATGTCTGTGGACATATGTGCGGTGTATAGAATATTTGTATAACTTATATAACGGAGTGATTACTTGCTCTGTGTTTATATAGATGGATACCTACAAGCAAAGAGTATATACCACTACGTTTTACCTACAAATACAACAACTTTTATCTTTATGACGCAATAGTATGTGACAGCGCCATCTTACCGTTATTATTTATTCCATTACAGTTTCAGTAAATGTAACTAAAAGATAATTTTACGCATACTTACAACTAGATGGCAACAAAAGGCTTAAAAAAATTAGACAGTTCTAGTGATGTGACAAATGTTACAGAATTGTCGATGAACAATATTCACTTACTTAGAACTTTAAAGAAATTTGACATTGTTAATGCCCTTAAGAATTTCAAAATAATAGTTGGTGTGCTGTAAAGGTATTAAACCTTCTTAAGAAAACCAAAATATAGTAAATTTTACATCTTTTTTTTCTGCCGTCATTGTCACATCTTGAAGAAGACAATCTAGTTATCGAGAGGATTTGGATTTTTATTTTTAGGTAAAGCGATAAGTATTTGTGAGAGTGTAGGCAGTGATGGATCTAATGTTACTGTGCTGCCGGGTGGCTCGTACCAGAGGCAACGATGTTACCTTGATGACCTTAAATGTCATGACTCCTAAGATTTATTTAGTTGATTATTTATTTAGTTAGCAGTACTGTAATATTTTACCATTGTTGTTTGACCTATTGAGTTTTGATTAATTTTTCTGTTTGTAGAGACAAGAGAAGTTAATTTGGAAATCAGAAGAATTAAAATGTATTTTTTTACTTTCACTCCCAGGAAATATTGTGTGTTGATGAATACAATCCAAAAAAACGATTAAATTAGTCAATGTTTGGCCGGTACAGTGCTAAACATTTTATCATTTTGCTCAGGTAATCGATATTCGATATTCATTATGGCATCCCTAAGGTTAAATAACATGCAGCGAGTTCGCTATTCACGACTTTTCTATACTTGTTTCGTATTATTTTTGCGCAGCTTAAATTAATTGTAAAATGTACTAGTGAACGTTCCAAATGTTCATCAATAAGTAAAAAAATGATAACTTTCGGTTCTGGAAACAGTTCAGGAGCACTTGAGGACACAGGTGCTTTTAATGGACTTTTGTTTTTGTGGTGATGATGTTATGATTTTTAGTATTAAATGTTGATTATTTTTAGGTGAAGTGAGAAGTATTTGTGAGAGTGTAGGCAGTGATGGATCTAATGCTACTGTGCAGCCGGGTGGCTCCAACCAGAGGCCACGGATGGACATTGCGTGTGTACTTGATGTTAACCAATCAACCAACCTTTCTCACAGAAGAAGAGCTTTGGAAGAAGTGAGATTGGCTTCTGAACTTGTAAACGCAAATCTTCATCACATACATGTTAGTGTTACTATTTTATTTATATGTTTCTTGAATGATGCCAAACTGTCTTTCATTTTTGTTGGTGTTCTTTGCAAAATTTATATCTTTACTTACTTACATACTTACTTCACACAGGATTTTGTTTCAGCTGGTATACCTGTAGGTAAAATATTTAGTTGCAGAATTTACAAAATTTGTTAAAACATATTACAATAACTCTAATAGTACATGGACAAACTGTAATCTACTATAATAGTACAATGAAGTTAAAAGAATGTTACTCCTTTTAACTTCATTGAAAGCAAACATTTATTGTAACATATTTTCCTGTAATATGGACCTGTCTTCTTGATTTTGACCATTTATAATGTATGTTTCAAACTCCTTGATTAAAAGTGTTGGTTTGTTATATTTATGTCAGAAATGGCAGTTCAGAGTTCTGCATACTCGGCTAAAAGTTTTGTCTCTAAGCTGCTTTCTATAGCATCATTGTTTTATCATTTATGCTATCTTTGTTACAGTTCGAAAAACTTGATTTTGGAGAAACAAGTGTCCTGGACACATTTTACAATGCAGACGTTGCACTGGTTGATCTCAGTCTTCAGGTGCAGCAGAGCTCCCTGTTGTATCATTTGGGGGTGCGGGAAAGCTTTGACATGAAAGAAAATGTCTTACTATTCAATGATATTGACCCTGATTCGACATTGCGGCTTAAGGTATGTCATGAAGTTTTTATTGGAACCATTGCAACCATAAACTGTTTAGTGTGAAATACTTTATACCTGTGCTATCATTTTACTTTTTCATGTATGCTATTGTCTATGCGTTAGGGACTTTTTTGTTATGTTGAAGTAAACCATTGTGAGGAAACCACGCTTGTGAAGAAGTTCAAAGGTTTGTGTGTGAGACTTCACAACTACTAGGCTGACTAGTCAACCTACACTGGGCTTGCGTGGATGTGCTATACAACCTATATGGGTGGATGTTCTATACAACCTACATGCCTCTCGCCTCTCGGTGGGGATGTCTAGTGAGCTGATGGTCATAAAGGACTTTTAATTCCTGTTTTAACAGTCAAGTATTTGGATTTTAAAATGAGCACTTATTTATGACGTGCTTTGATGTTTCTTATTAGAAACCTATTGTTATCTACAATCTTAAGTCAAGATTGTTTATGAACTACTTACTTACATGAATTCTTTTAAAATTATTGTCTATGAATTTGTTGATATGAATTAAGACAAAATGTAAGGCATTCTTTTTTATTTTTACACATAACATTATGTTAAGCTAATGACACATGAAAATAGGTACTTAAAATATATTTGTGTTTTCTTTTGTCACAACAATGAAATTATTTATAATGTACATACATAATGCAAATTTAAATATTTCTATTTATTTTCCTTCATATGAATGTGAAATAGTGTTATTGTAACCCATATGTTTAAAAGGAAAAAGACAGTGCCAAAGTCCATCTTCATTGTACTGGCATGTCGGACTCAATAGCTATTGCTCTCAATTTGTGATCATTGCTTTGTGGCTCAATCATGAATAGTCCACAGTTATACACCTAGGATACTTTATTCAATTTACTCTTGATATGTAGGTATATGCTGAATCTGTTGTGCCATATATCTTTTATGATTATTGACCTTACACTTATATGTCCATATTGTTTGACATCTACAAGTAAATCATATTCCAATATTTCCAATCATGTTTAATGAACACAATTAATTATAATACAACCAGAAAATGACTAATTGAAAAACTTAATGTGCATATCCTAGCACATATCTTTCAGGCCCTAAGCCAGCCTTACTTGCATGTAGTGCATTTTGCCGAATCGAATCGTCCTTAATCGCCCACGTCAAATAACAATGGTCATTCATTGGACGTTAACCCATTAGTTCTGGTTCGTATTCAAAATATCTTAGTATGTAAAACGGCAGTTAATTTTGGAAAATCATTTTCTTACTACAAGTGTGCACCTAAGCTGAGTAAATGGTAACATAATTCATGAACTTACACCATACACACTTAAAAATCGCAAAGTCTATAGCTAGAGACAAGAGATTGTTATTTCTAAATGATACAGATGACACAATGGAGCACAAAACTAGCATTTAAGTTAAAATCACCAAAACAGTGATATTTATTATTTTAATTACTTTTACAGATGTCGCTGCCCAACTTTCTGTTTGTCTCATACAAATTGACCGACGCAGGGACATGCGTGACCACGAACCCGGCAGCGACTAAGTTCAAAGGTGAAGAGGCGGCGGACCCGAAACAGCATCTCACTCTTCGACTTAAAAACATTTTGCAAGATGTTGAAGTGCAAACAAAGTATGTGAATTAACATTATCTCTACTTAAAAAATTACGTCAATTTGGCGCTCCTTACTGTCGTGAAAAATGGACAAACCGTGAGAAAAACATACAAACGCTTTCAAATTTATATTAGGTATANAGCAAGAGAGACACCTGATAGAAAGTGTTCACCTTCGCCCAGTGACATCGGTGACATTAGATGTGCCACTGATGCGTTGCATGCCTTTTAGGAAGGAATACGCTGTTTTTTAAAAGGTTACTATGACATATCTAACAGGAAATACCGCTGCTGGTATTAGCAAAGTTTGTGGAAAAAATAGCGCATGAAACTTTTAAGATGATAAGGATGGAATTTCTTTTGTGGCGGGAAGTTCGTTGACAAAATTTAACAGTTGGTATCAGTTCAAACAGTTTGTTAGTTTCATTTTTCATTGTATATGCGGTAAAAATACAGAAACTTGCTCACTGCGCAAGGCCATAACGACCTCTAGCCTATTCGCGACTAGCGTTTTTTAAAGCAAGAATTAGCATACTATGAGTTCTAAACCAAATATAGCACCCAGACTAACACAAATATATTATTATAATGAACTATAATTCGTTATCACACCTATAAACATACGTATTTAATTATAAAGGTAAAATAAAATACGTAATTAAATACTTACATACAATAACTTACAGCTATCTATTACGAAAAGAACCAACATAGTCAATCTGCGCCTTTATTTGCATTGTCTCCTGTTAGTGAGAGAGAGGTATCAGGATACAAAAGTTCCATTAAGTCAAATGCTATTGGTAGTGACGGTATTGGCAGGGACATGATTTTGCTCACTCTTCCGCGTACATTAGCTGTTATTACTGATATTGTGAACAGGTAAATCGTAGTAACTTAGGAATAATTTTTGATAGCAACCTAAGGTTTGAGAACCATGTCTTGGACTTGTAAGAAGTTGCTTTTATAGACTAAAGATTTTGTACAGGTGCGCAATTACTTGTCGTAGAAGGCCGCATTGTGCTTTGTGAAGCTTTGGTCTTGTCGCGGCTTAACTACGGAGACCTGGTGTATGGACCTCGCCTGCTTTGTCGAACTAAACGTAAGCTACAACGCGTTCAAAACGCATGCGCCCGTTTCTGTTTCGATATTCCTCCTCGAGCGCACGTGACACCCTTCCTCAATAGTGCTTCAATGTTAAACATGGAATCACGTCGAAGATTGCACCTGGCTACGCTTTATGTTTGATACAATTACACGTCAAAATCCAGAGTACTTGTACAAAAAACTAAAATTTTCCACCTTCCATAAATGTTATGGCCCGGGCATGCCCAGATCAACCAGAGTGCCTTTAGCGATGCATAACCATAAGACTGTAGGTTTCATGGGAAGTTTCCGCTACCAGGAGACTAAATGCTGGAATAACGTTCCTCCTCCAATACGAGCTGCAGTTTCGAAATATATATTTAAAAAGCAGATAAAAAATGCTCTATTGGAATTGCAAAGAACAGCGTGTCGTCGCCTCGGTGGTGGCTAGTGCGGTACTTGCAGCTTGTGAGGCAGCATTGCAAACTCAGTTTTTCTTAGGGTCGCCATTTGTTTATATGTTTGCACGAATTGATTGTCCAAATAGAATATATTATACAAATGTTATTATAATGTCATTCGGGTTATAATTTTATTTAATATTTATGAAAATTTTTATTATATTTAGTGATGATTTTAATTAACAATATAATTGATGGAATGCATATTATAATTCCGACTTAATACATATTATAAGGTGTAATTTATTTACTTTAATTTTGGTTGTTATTTTTATTCAATTCACTTTATTTTACTTTATTGATAAATTGTTCTATTACCATAATTAAATTTCTAATGTAATCACGATTGTCATTTCTAAGGCTCAGCTAAAAGTCCTCGGCTGGTCATAGTTGAAAATCAGCGGTTTGCTGTCGGCCAACCAAATGCTGAGCTGTGGCCATTTTGTATCCCTGCGACACACATGGCGCATATATTTGAACTGTGTTTTTTTTTAATGTATAGTGTAATATTTGATTTTTCTTAATGTATTGTGTAATATTTGTTTTCTTTTGATTTGTTTTGTATTAGTAACAACCATGTGCTTACTTAGTTTTCGACTGTGTGTCTGATACAAATAAACAAATTATTTATCTATCTAACTAAAACCGAAGAATCGTTCTCAGAATCGATTTACAAAATAATCACAAAGCTCTAATTGCTCGAATGTTATTGCAAAAACGATCCTGTAATTGCAAAAGCTAATGGCGTCCCTCGTGCGGAGCAGTTAACGAGGAATGTACCAATCACTCCGAACTCACTCATTAATGAGTACAACTGGTAACACTGCGTCTCCGCTATTGAAGCTGAAACGGATTTTATGTTTTGTTTAGGTAATTACTCTCGGTTCGGTCTCCCGCATCGGTCAATTTCCTAGTAAAACGGTGTGAGTTTTGGCATCATATTTTTTATTATTGCCAAATTCTGTGGATACTTTGGTGGAACCACATCAATAAGTGTGTGGGTAATGTGTATAATGTTTATATGTGCAAAATAGTGATACAAATTATAAAAAAATAAACCAATACACATTATAAGATCATTGGGCTTGAACAATGGCATGGAAACGCAGTAAATTGTTTAACCAAAAGGTCCATCACTTATCTTCTAAGCCTGTATTAGCAGCTAACAGGTAATAGCGAGTATTATCATTAGAATAAGAAATGAAATTAAAATAGTTATATATCGACGACAAACGAAACAATTCACTATTATATTATTGACCAGCAACGCGCCCCGGCTTCGCTCAGGTGCAATACTGATAATAGGACGCTCCCATCTCCGGCCGGCCGGTACCGCCGCAAATTTAAAAAATAACAGTATTTCTCCACTATTTAATGAGTGTTATTATACATATAAAGCTTTCCCTTAAATCACTCTATCTATTAAAAAAAACGGATCAAAATATGTTACGTAGTTTTAAAGAATTAAGAATACATAGGAATATAGGAACAGTAAAGGGACTTTGCTTCATTCTATTAAGTGTTGCTTTCAGAGAATAAATGTACGACAGTAATAATGAAATATCTTTTATACTCGATCGCCTGCAATGTTTTACTAAAGAGAAGCTCCGTAATAAAATAAGACATGTGTAAATACTTAGAATTTGCTAATATCGTGCCATGTTGAAGAGAAACAAGTTTCCTGTCGGGTCTCCTCGCTAAATTACACTTTCTGCAACTTTCAACGTGTCTTAGGGATCTCAAAGTTGACTAAAATGTATACTGAGATTGTGTTGTTACATTAGCAAATTGTTTTATTAAACCATTAACCTCACGTGGCAAAGCTGACATTCATTAAAGCTTACAATGTTAAAAGTTATACAAACAACAGTATTAGGTTATTTATTTTAGAAAATAGGTAAGGCACTTCAAATAGCGACCTCAACCCTGGTATATAACAAAGCACCGATGTTTGCTGATTCATTTTTTTTTTTCATTACTTATTAGGTATCACACCGTGGATGATAACTCTTGTTATACATTGATGATATGACGACAAGTGTATGGAACTGGGAAATTTCAAAATCAGTGGAAATAGCAGATCAACCAAAACCTATCAATTAGTAAAAGACCCAATGGCAGCTTACAAACATTGCAACCAAAAGTAAAGTCATGTATGCATATAGAATATTTTATTTGACTCTTATCAATTTCATTACCGTATTTTTTTTACAATTAGTTGCATAATATTATGTATCACCAAAGCAGATTTTTGAGGGAGGCCTGTATTCAGTAGCGGACGTAATTTGGCTGTGAGAACAATGACATTGAAGTAGATTAGGCAGTATACATCATAGTATATTTATTGAAACTTAAATGTAAAAATACAAGTGCGTTTTAAAGCTGCAGACCAATCTCTATAATATAGTACGATGATGATTAAATTGTTGTTACCAGATAATAAAAATCAACGTAATCGTTTTTAATCTTTCTCAGTTTTTGTTTTTTAGAAACTTGCAAAACTTAATTTTTAATTTGAGTATTTTTGACGACTTTCCAGTACCATTGCTTATGAAGTTAGAGTTAAGAATACAACTCGTCCTGAATACTTTCCACTTCCGTTCAAGTTTTAATGGCGTTGCTAGGCTGGTAACTGTTGTAATTAAGAGGTCACGACTTGTTTTGAGATGGTTTTTGTAAGAATAATACCTACAAAAGTCAAGAGTTCATGTTTAAATCGTTAATTTAACTATCAAATTAAATCAGGAAGGTTTAACTCATAGTTTATTCGCTGAAGGTTTAGTAAGACAAATCAACTCCCTATCAAACAGATCCGTTGTCTTACATTATACACTAGCTCATTCTCCTTTTTTACTTAACGTAGTCATCTTAAGTAATTTCATTTAAAAAAGACAAAATTCATTCATTTTTTATAACCGACTTAGCTGACAGATTACCATTTCATGAATTTAATCATCTTTCCGAATGTTAATACCTACACGTTGTCAATTTATTTTTAATCTACCGCTCCGATGTACAATTTTAATGAACTTAAAGAAATGAAAAGATAAAGTCCAATTCAATATTAATATAATGAATGTAGTCTGACGGTAGCTGCGAACTTAACAAAGTATTAAAATAAGCACACCATTCAACGGATGTTAGAACTTTCTACGAGTGCATTGGCTTCAACAAGTAGTCTAGTGATCATATTACGGAGCATCGTAGTCGATCTAAAAGTACAAGATGGAAGCATGCATTCGAAATCATTAGTTGTACTTCTGATGTAATGGTTCAGACGTCGGCTATTACACCAAAGGTTCTGGGTTCGATCCCCGGGTACTAGCATTTGAGTGCATGAACATGTCTCTTTATTGTTGGTTGGGTATTGGTTTGGGTGTTTTCTATGTATAATATGTTTGTATTTACAAAAAATAATGTATATAAGTATGTTCATCAGTTGTTTAGTTCCATATACAGGCGCATGCTTAGGTTGGGACTAGATGATGAAATGAATGCCAATCGATGTTTATGTATTTATTTATTGTTAACAAAATGGGATGGTTACCTAGGTAACTTAATACGAATTGCCTTTTCTATTTATATTATTTCATAAAATTGGATTTAATAAGACTTAAATTTGACTTACAAATAACTATTACAACACGATTCCTTTAAGAATTTGAGGTTTATTATTTTACTGTGACACTGCATTGAATAAAAGTCCTAATGAATAAAAAAATAGCGATCAGTAAAAATATACACATAATTTGGGTGCCAAAATTAACGGATATTTTATTATCGGTATTTTAGTTTGAAGCAACCAGGCTATTATTTATCCATATACTTTAACACAAAACACAAGTTACATAGTTAAGCCCACTCGTCCGAGTGGCGCTCATCAACCCCTTTGATAAATTCAAATAGCAAAGCGAGTTTTCGGCGAAGAAAAATCTTCAATTTAAGAACTCTTTTAACTTTTTTCTATATGCATGAATCTTCAGGGAGTTGCGAATAATGGCAGCATGCGAATGGTGGGGTGCCTCTCTACATTGCTTTTATCTCCAAGTATAAAAGCAATTTCCTTGAGAATCTTGAAAAAGACATAGAAATGCTTTTTTACATATTAGAATGTAATTACTATGAGTATAATGTAATATTGTAAGTGGATTTCAAATATTTATCATGTATGGAATAAGTTTTATTCTAAATAAATAACCTGTTAGTGAAATAATTTAATGGTTCGTTCCAATGGGAATAGTTAAACAAGCACTTATAATTGTTTTACGGTTTTAACGATAAAGCTAGGAGTCCAATAGAATTACTTAATAAAAAAAACACGTTTTTTTAAGGTTTGTTAATTGATACTTTTATGAAATGGTTTTTGTGTTACGAAGTGTACAGGCAGGACCTTATTTGATGGCAAGTGATGGGCCTGACCATGACAGAAAAGCTTTGAAGGAGGCTTATAGACAGATTGTTTCCAAAAATAGTGATAGACAGTTATTTTTCTTCAAAAATGTCGTACGTCTTTATTTAGCCTGCTTTATTCCGGTACATGGATGGCATCACGGTCTATTAACATTTTGAACCTATCATTTCGACTAATGACTGGAGTTACGAAAGTTCAGAGCAAATTGGTAGCATTTCCTCAAGACCGTGATATATTATTCATAAATGGCAGAATAATTATACGCTAGAGTAAATAATATTTAGATACAAAAACAACAGTAAACATTATCATCACACTGATTCAAGCTATGTCATGTCTAACACAAATCTGATTGACTGACAAATAAATGCCTCCTTAGGGCCTTGTGATGTCCCAGGTTGTGAGTAATGAGTGTAACATATTGCTGTTAAGCCGATGCGAGACGAGGGATATTATTCTCAAAGGGCTCCACAACGTAACCTTACGCACCGGCAAATGTCGAGATCGCGTTAAATTAACGTGTCAAACGTTTGTCACGTATCTGATGTATTCAACTAAGTTATTGATTCTTAATAAAAACTTTTATTTTATGCATACATTGTAATTTTTGTATATTCCTTGTAGGTATATATTTCATTTTATTTAAAATTAAAACAAAAGTATTGACCTCATATCGCTTCATTATAATATTTATTTTGATATTGTTTATGAAACTTCATTGATCGTAAAAATCACTTCATTTCTTTATTCTTCTATCATTGTTATTGTTGACGTCCCTTTGTTATGTACGTAGTACCTATAAGCTCTGTATATGGACTGAAATGGCCATGCTTTATTACTTAAAATAATTTATGTTTCTTAAACCGAATTTACCAATAAAAAGATACAAGTAAAGACTGATGCAGCATGGTTAAGGACCACTGAGGACCGTGTTATTTCAAACGTAATATAGAAACGACAGCATTTTCTTTTTAAATTTAAGGATTTAATAAATAAATAGTTGACCCAAACGGACTTCTTTAGTACCCGCAATGAAACGATCAAAAAATGCATTAGCTTCATTCATCATCATCAGCTCATTAAACGTCCCCACCGAGGGCACGAGCCTACCTGTTTAGGGTCTCATAAGTAGGCCTTAGTCGTCCACGCGGGCCAGTGCGGATTGGACGACTTCACACACAACCTTCGAATCTCTTCGCAGACGTGCATGAAGGTTTACTCACGATGTTTTCCTTCACCGTAAGAGCGTCGGATAACGTACACATATTTTCGAAAATTCGAAAACACATTGGTACGTGTCGGGATTTGAACCTCAGCCCTCCCGGTAGGAAGGCGACAGTCCACACCATTGAGCCACCGACGCTTAATATCATTAAATTTCTGTACTAGTAAAAATTTTGCGTATTTCTCATATTAACATTTTTTTACATTAATGGCTTACACAGTAACATGCAACAAAAACCAGCACAAAATCTTGTTAGACTAAATTTCAAAGACAAATGCCATTACATTGTAGGTAAGAGTACTTTGTTTACATTCCAAGATTTCTCTCTGTTCACGGTTAGCCCGGAGCAGATTTCTGCAACGCTGCCCTTGTTAAATTCTAATATTTAAATTGTATTCGTAGACTTTACTACCGCGCTGTGGAAAACGTCGGGTAAGCCCCTAAATGAGAAATACCGTCAGACTAAACAGGATGTTAAACAAGGGTATTAAAGTTTTAAGTCTTGTCTTGGCATCAGAAGGTCAACATAAACACGTCTCAGCTCATTGTGGATCTCAAGTTCTTCACCACCACGATACTATTGGAAGTATTGTTTCGCCGAAACAAAAAGAATCGCTACGGTACACCTAAAGCTTTTGAATTTTAGTTAACCAAGTCTCTGAGATTGTGGTTTTAATGAAAAGTGTTGTTGTTTGCGGTCCGAATTGTGTTTGCCGCCGGCGATCGACACAAATATTTGACGTAAACAAGTACCCGTTTGCAATTCCCACTGGGAAAGACTGTAGAACAGACGAACAGATTAGTTAGCGTTGGCGTAGCGGTTAGTGAGTTCGGTTGCAATGCGATGGATCGTCATCAACATTGCGCACGTATCGTAGTTTACAACTCAATCTCTCCATGGCCATACTGCACCCTGCCCTAAAAGCTTATCATTAACGGTTGTATTATTGCTTCCGACCGGTGGGCGTGGAAATGATGATAATGCCTAACATTTTTGTTGACGTCTGGCTGTGCCAAACATTTTTTGAAACAATTAAAGTTTATTTAATAACCACAATTTTATATTACATCATTGTTTTTTAGAGAGTTGATTAACCCATAAAATCATGAAATAATAATTATATTTGATAATTTTAATATTTATTTCTTTATATATCATCATCATCATCATTACAGCCTAATTATGTCCACTGCTGAACGAAGGCCTCCCCTAATGATTTCCACGCGGACCGATCCCTTGCAGTTGACATCCATCTGCTACCCGCCACCTTAACCAGATCATCCGTCCATCTGGTTAGGGGTCGGCCTACGCTTCACTTTCCGTTACGTGGACGCCACTCGAGAACCTTTCCGCCCCATATATACATTTTTCTTTATATATAAACATTCTGAATATAGGGTTCGTACCACATGTAAAATACAATCTAAACCAGCAAGAGACACAGTCCAATTAGCAAGGCATACAGCATACAATAGTATACCAGGTATTGCAAACATTTTCAACATTCAGAAATCCATGATATCTACGAATTCAACATTTGCAATAGGACATTCCGCAGTGCGCAAAATGTTCCAGACACTGTGAAATTTTTTGCTAAAAATTTAAAGAATCGTGATTATTTTTTTAATATTTATTGATTAAGAATTCTGAAATATTAGTACCTACTTATTTGTTTTTGTTCAAACAAATTTAAAGGGCACCTAAAACGTAAAAAATCAACTCTAAATTTGGTCTGTTGGGAAATCTAAAATCGATGGAAAGACATATAATATCATCTACAACGGGCGTAAAATAATATTCTGTTTTTGTAACCAAAAAATAGGTTTCATGTCCCCAAATTTCACGGCAGCGAAGCCGTGGGGAAATATTGTACTATAAATCCTATTTTATCCGCATTACGCCACGTGACATTGTCAGTCCAAAGTCGCCTTTTAACACTTAGCAGAAGGCAATTTGCAATTTGGCCGATAATCACTCGTTAAAGTCTGTTTTATATTTGTTTTACCTGAACGTTTGCCCATCCTATTTTAGTTAACACAATGTAAAGTACATTGTGTTAACTATATTCATTGCGAGCTTAGCAACTGGTGACTTATGCATCCTGTTAGATTAAAGTTTAATTAGTTTTAGTGAGTTAGACTTTATTCGAGATATCTTCAGAAGGCCAACAAAGGTATTGCAAACATTTAAGGCAAATGTGAATAAAAATGTGTATACGAGGCATGTGGTGGACATATGGGATGCAGGTTCATCTTAAGGGTTCTAAAGCCTTCTAACCAGCATTTGGTTCATATTAAGTCAAAGTTTCCAAGGCCTGACGGCTCAAGACCGCGCGATGCAAGTTTCGGTTCAACACTCAAAAAAAAATTAAATGTCCAGATATAGACGTTATGGTCGTAGTTGTAGCAGTAATAGGACGGTTTGAAGTATTACTGGTGTACTTCGACACCCTGATACTTTAATTCGCTACAAGTTTATACTCGGATTACATTAAATAACTTTGGTAGCGACAAACATTAACAGGTTAGCAGTCTTGTGACCTGTAAAACAGGTGACCATACTGTTATGTCCATAGTTTCTTTCAACAGCCTTTTTTTTTTTTTTTTAACCACTGACATTCCACAGCGCCATCTAGCCCCAAGTTAAGCGTTAAGCCTGTATTATAGGTTAAAAACGGATAAACATACATATATACATTTTTTTTGTAATAACATATTATACATAGAAAACACCCAGACCATTACAAACAACATGTTCATGCACACAAATGTTTGTACTGCCCGGGGATCGAACCGGAACCCTTGGTGTTGCGGCCGACCTCTCACCGCAACACCAAATGGGTCGTCAAAAAGCTTTTAAAAGCAAGGCATACTTTCTTTAAAACAGTGATCCATAGATCATCGGTTCTAATGTATTTTTTATAAATACATTAAAATATATAGGTTTGTCTGTTTTATTGGTCACCTCGACGTGTGTTTTATTGTAATTGCTTTACTATTAGAGATCAAACTGGAATTTTATGATTAATTATTATCATTTGAAGTATGATTCAAGTCTTATTTATGTGGGTAAACTTACGTTTGGTAAAAATATGCGTAAATAAAATTATTATCTTAGAAAGTGCAACTTACGTTGAGATTATCAAATCGATGAGACTCGCAAAGGGCCCGCACCGGCGGCGGGCAGGTCTCCATGCATCGCGTCAGCAGGTGTCATCGTCATCTTCTTCCTCGTCACCGTCCCGTAACGCCTCCACCGCTTCTACACCTTCTGTTGGAATAATAAAAAAACACAATTACGTCACCGTCTTTACGCATAGAAATGGATGCAATGCTCAGTTTAACGGATATGTTAAGCCATCGATCATTAACGCTCACAAGGCAAATTAGGCCCTGTAGTTGGCGGCCCAATCTCTCATAGATAGCTGTGCGAAATACCAGTGCCCTGCAGTGAACGTTATAGGCTGATGATGATTACTTAGACGAAGGATCACACCCTCCATTTACATTTACAGGATTCACGCAAAACTCATCATCAGCTCACTACACGTCCCCACCGGGGCACGAGCCTGCCCGTACAGGTGTATATATGCCTTAGTCGTCGACGCTGGCCAAGTGCGGATTGGTCAACTTCACGGACAATCTTTGGATTTATTCGTAGGCGTGCGCAGATCCTCAAGTTGTTTTCATTCACCGTTAATATAATTTCAAAAACCAAAGCAAAGCTCAATGAAGCTTTGCTATCGGAGTTGCTTAAAAGCGTACTGTTGCTTAACATTGTATCTTAAATACGATACTATCGAATATATATATTATATATATATGATATACGGACCTCTACTTTTTTCATTCAGTCTTCTCTACTAAGAACATGAAATTCTGTGTCGACACGGTGGCTCGGGGTAGTATGGATATAAAATCTGAATCTTTCTAGGTCTACTTCAATCAAAAACTGAGCCTCGCAATTTCAATAACCTTATATTATTTTAAAACGTATCTTAGTTTATATACGAATAAAAAATATTGAAATAGTAGTTATAATTGATTCTCTATGCCTTAAGCGCTTTTACAACTGAAAGGATGTCTTGAGCCTTACCATTTACAAGGGCCGGTGAAATTGAGACATAGGATAACACAAAATAATATAAATTTCCGGATCTCAACGTCTTTAAACGCACAATGACTTAGAGTTTTGTCTGGCAGCAAGGTTTAAGCTTATTTAGTTACAAATAGAAGACGTCTTAGATGACAGAGATCTGCTATGCCCGGGTATTTCACCGTACTCCCAACCAAATCATAACATAAAATATGTAAAGTTGCTTTGTATTTCATGTTACTAAGAGTATTTTGTGTTATGCTCGCCAAGCTATCATATTATAAACTTTTAAAACATAAAAACAAGACTATTCCCGATTGGTTTAATTTTATTGTTTTAACTTTGTGCGTAAAGTGTACCAGATATTTCTTTTTGTGTGCTTGTACACACATGCTGTCCACCTTATTCTCAAGTTTCTGATATCAGCAGAGGACCAGTGATCGTAGCGCATATTCTGCTGTTAACCTTTTTTATTAGGTCCATTTCTATATTTTTTATACGTAAAAAATGTTTAATTCTTGTTTTATTTTATGATCTGTAATCTCATTTATTGGTACAAAACGCAACATCTAAGATATTAAATGTGGCTTAAGTCACTCTTTTACAGTTTCAATCGAATAATAAGCTTATCAAGCCATCAGAAACGACCCAATTTTCGGTTGACCGCGCGGAGGGCAGTTGGTAAAAAGGATATTAGTGGAGAAAATCTAAAAGCAGCGACGTACAATTCTCACTAAAAGGTAGGTTTATTCGTGAAACGATGTCGTGACACAATAGCTCGCGACGCATACCTACTCACTTTTTTACCTCGCAAAAGGTAAAGGAGGAGGTGTGTGGTAGGTTTTAATTTACGTTTTTGATCTTCATCATACGACAATAGTTAAGTAATTAAATACAACACGTGAGGGGTTGTTATGAATTATTCAGTCTGTATTGTTCCCGCTGCCTAATTGCGCTAATTTATAAATTCATCCATACACTGGTATATATGTTAGATTTTGTCGTAAATTTCTGCATACACGACAAAAATGTGAAGTTAAATATTTCCGCCAATACGCTACCAAGCTTTCTTTAGAATTCCTATTGACTGACATATAAGCCGGCTTTATGGTCAAATGTTCACTGGTGCGCCACATACGCTTGCAAGCAGACTGTTCCACTTTTTAAATCAGCACCTGCCAGTTAATTTTGTTAAATCAATCAAGAAGTTCAAACCAATTCATCGGAATAAACGAAGAGTCAAATTTAATATAACAAAATGATCGAATAAGACTCGAGATTACTCGAACAAATCTATTAAATGATTATTTTATCTTTAAAGAACTTTTACCTAAGAATAGCAACTATTAAATGTTGCTATAAACATTCACCCCAAGCATGACGTATATACACAAACTGATGACAGAGCCTCTATTTGCCAACTTGAACCCAAGTTAGTTGTTCTTTTTTCAAGTTTACTTACCACATATTTTATGGAACGTCGTAACTCATGGGGAACAATTTTCATAAAGCATGAATACTGATGTCGTACATGATCAAAAGTATAAATAGTGTGAAAATATAAATTACAATGCTCATTCTTTTCTCTCTTTAATGTTAGCAAACAAAGGTTTAAATATTTTTTATCTAAAATTTAAGAAAAATCGGATTAGAGTGAGTAATTACAATTGAAAACGTAAAATAATTGAAAATGGTTTATATGAGATGATTAAACGAGTATAACTGGTTAGTTACGAAACTGACACTTAACAATTTTTACCCAAAAGCCTGTAATACAGGCCACTACTGACTTAAGGACCTATGGCTTACTATATTGAGAAAAAGCGATTTGTCATAATCTCAATACTTGACAGACGGCGTAAAAAATGATTATACATTGAAATAAACAAATACCCCACCAGGGGATCAAAGCAATGACAATGTTGTATGTTTTAGAATAGCTACAAAGAAAAGTAGCAAACATCACTACACGTGAAAAATCACGGAGAAAATGTTTATTCATCCGTGTAATTTTTATCCACCAAATGTACAGGCGACGCTCTCTCGCCACAGTAAACTTTAACCTTTATGAGGGGTATAAAATATCCACATCTTATATCTTCATTTATGCAAGTAACAGGTAGACGGTCGTTTGCCTAATTTTATTAAGGGATACCGCAGTAAAAGAGCGACTGATAGCTAAGACCATTTCATAAAGTGTGGATGATGACGATGCGTGAGCTCATACCCACTGCCTGAAATGATCGAGTTACCGATATTTTGATGATAATATCACGTAAGTTTTGAGTGGGCACTCTTAATATTTGAGTAGGTTCAAGGATATTTGAGATCCATGGATGCACGTGCTTATATATGTGCTCTATATATATATTGTTTGTATGCTTGATTATTTAAAATATGTTTACGATCCGGCTGTAAAATCTTTTTAAAAATATTGAATTTGTGTAATCATACATGAAAGCCAAATATGGAAAGCTGTTTTAAATACCATTTTCTTATTGGAAACGCGAAGCTAACAGTTCATAATGTTCATAGATATTTGATCTGTATTTATGAATTCACCTGTTATAGTCACGTGATTACGTTGAGCTTAGTAAGGGTCACATATTATGTATGTCAAAATAACCGTTGGCTTATTATCTTTTCAAACTCAAAATCGACATGACATGCGGGACATTTGGTGTAAGAATTCTTAATAACAATTTCTAGTCAGATTCAAGAAAAGTCAACAATTCATTAATCCTGTTAAATAGCACTTTATATCTCTTTTGAACTTTATCATCTTTTTGTAATCATCGAATACAATTTTTGCTATACGGTACAACTAATACTAGCAATATGATATAATACTTTTCAGTAAACTACAAGTATAAACCAAATTCAATAATCAATATTAAAATATCAATAATTGGTCCTCGTTCTTGGCTGAGGAAAATCAATACATCAAATTAAATACTGTCAATCAAATGGCCGACACGGTCGGCGAGCTCGATCGTAAATCGAACCGAACTTCTGTTGTCAGAAACTGCGAGCGCAGGCGTCAATTGAATTAAAATAACGTACGGCGCAGGCGAGAGACAACGGCGGATTACGGTTGACGCGCCGTAGTTACACATTTACGACTAACGCACAGGGCAGACTTGTAAACGACACCCAAATGTTTGCAACCAATCGTTAACATCAAAGCTTTGTGGATCTCAACAGGGAACTTCAAGATTTATCGTTAGATCAAATGCTACGAGAGAGAGAGCTCAACGATTGCAAAAAGTCCCGGCAGCGTTTTTATTAATGCTAAAACGTTGCGGTATTAAACATATAAAAGTAAGCGTATCGTATTGATTTTAATAAGGAAAGCATGATATACGACAGTAGTCTTATATAAAGCAAGAAAAAAAGAAGTCCACGAGAAACAAATAAAGGGTGAAAAAATTGATGGATGTGCGAAGTCACGCTATTATATGCCTTATCCTGTTGGATGTGGGTTGATCTCTATACACATATAAGGTTTATAAATATGTTACCAAGGAAAAGGTTGCAGAAAACATTACGTGGCACCGATAATAGATACGTTGTTTAATAATAGATATAAACGGGTAATTATTTGTAAACTGATGTTTTACTAACTTATATCAAAAATCATTGCCTGGTAATACATTTCTATCTTTATTCTCTCTCGCTCAACCTTTCGCAGTCCACTGCTGGACATAGGTTTCCCCCTCTACCCTCTCGATACATAGAAATGAAAAAGCTATGTTCCAATCCCAGTACAACATGAACATTTCAAAGTTTCAAAGAACATGAAAAAAAATTGTTATCTCTCTTTCTCTCATCACGTTCACTGTGCATAAATTATAAACACATTTAAAAGGAAACCCGCGTATAGAATATTATATATAAATGCACTACAGCATATAACACAAATTTCTAACTCCACACAACTAATTTAACTGACAGATTTGACATTGAATAAATTTAATCAATTTAATCGGTGGCTCAATGGTGTGGACTGCCGCCTTCCTATTAAAAATATGTACGTTATCCGACGCTCTTACGGTGAAGGAAAACATCGTGAGGAAACCTTCATGCACGCCTGCGAAGAGATTCAAAGGTTGTGTGTGAAGTCGTCCAATCCGCACTGGACCCGCGTGAACGACTAAGGCCTAATCTCCTATACGGGTAGGCTCGTGCTCCTCGGTGGGGACGTTTAATGAGCTGATAATGAAATTTTAATCATGAAGCTAATTAAAATAACTGCAGTTACTCCTCGTACTTTTTACCTTGTGATTAAAGTTTAATATATTTGTACGTATTCCTTCCATAATAATTACGAGCTACATATATAGGTATAATTACGATATTATATATATTTGTAAATCTTGCCTAAAATACTACTATCTATATTACATAAACATGATAAAAGGTTGCTACTGACCTTTTTGACGTGTCATAATTGTCATAAATGAACTGATTTGTCCATTTTATAAAGCAAACTTCGAGGACACTTGAACTTTGTTTGAATGGGTACCTCGTTACCTAGTGCGAGTCGAATCCGCCCACGAAGGGTTATTATTTAATCAGGCACCTAAATACTACAGACTAATTATGAGAAAATGTTGTTTCACCGTCTATGACATATAAATACATAAACTACTGACCAGATGTCGATTAAATCAAATTTCATTGTTAGTTTTATATATTTTATTTT